>JAPYYV010019940.1:0-13630 GCA_030522625.1 Copidosoma aretas
TATTATTATTATTATTATTATTATTATTATTAAAGATAAGTATTCAGCATTTTAAAGCCGATTGGTAATGATATTCTTTTTGTTTATAAAGACGATTGTCCGGATATGCGATATGAGGATGGCTGCTTCATTGTCTTTTCGTTTTCTCGTACTAACCTTTGCCGCACACTAGACGATACAATGTATGGGTGATTCTACCGTAACTGACTCAAATAAACTTAAAAATTTGTTGAAAACAAAGTTACATACAAAAATTTTTTTCATCGCATTTCTTTTGCAAATACTATCCTTCGTGTCTCTGGTACGTGTAGGTAAGCTTCTTGTATAGTTCAGGTATTCTTTCTCAGTTCAAATGAAAGCTGGAATCGATCCCTGTCGATTAAAAAAAAGTTTGTGCAATTTATTGCCACCTATTTAAAGTCACAGCTGTTGAAAAAAGAGACACGATAATCGCCAAATACAAGATTTGTGAATATTTACCGAAAGTCCGTAATTCTTATTGGTGAAACAAAATTCTACAAATTTAGTTTTTATTCGACAGGGCTTTTATTTAAGTCTAGTTCTGGTACTCTTGTATTGTTTGCTACTTCACTACTAGCATTGAAAGTAGAAACGACATTCAACGACGTATCTTACGAAAAAAGGCTTTTTGGACTACACGCCGAGACATGTGTCTCATACTTTAGCCCGACAGTACCAGAAAAAAGTTTGGTAAAGATCCATTGCCTGTAAGTAAGGAAAAAATGGACTCTGGCTTTCGAATGGTTGGAACTGACTGAGTTGGAATTGACATTTCGAGCATTGGAGTACAACTTACAACTCGTAGACAAAACATAAAGACTCGTTCTCTTACGCAATATCTACTACCGTCAAATATTATAAGAAAATAGAGTTTACGTATCGGTTTAAGTACACCTACTGATCACTGTACATGCGCTTGGACCTGACCAATTTTTTTGTACGCGCGAAAAACGAAAATTCAACCAGTTTGTCATTCACGAGGTAAAAACTCCTATCAGTCCTATCAGGCACTGTCATGCGCATTTGTTCACCATAGGTCTATATCTCAAAATATTGTTGGATAGCGCTGTCAACGTAAAAAGGGCGTTTTTCAAAACAATTTGTGTTCACACCATGATTTCAGTGCAAATCGACAGACAAAATGTCGAGCAAAATGTATGCAGTGATAACTTGTACTTATTGGTTGATAATTGATACAGCCGTAGTACGAATGGAATACGTAAATACTATAGTGAATAAAGTATACGCGCTATTCCGACAATAAAGCTTTATTTTCCATGGGTAGGAGACTTTATGAGCAAAATTAAGTTTGGGACAGGGGTCGGAACTGACATTTTGACCCTATTTTTGCAATTTTCTTGGTGACGGAGGCAATTAAAAAGGTTCAAGACCATATAAAAAAGAAATCTTACGTTATTATCACTTTTACCTATTTAATTTAATTTGTATGCGGCTTAAAGAGCCTCGGACGCTATCTGAGTAAGTTGCGGCAGAATCACCCATGCTTATTATACATATTATTATATTAGAAGATCTCCGTAGACTTATTATAATGATTATACTGACTCTAGCACGGCGATCTTAGCCAGTGTTGATTATTTATTTCTGTACGTACAACATGTAAAGCTCTGTAGAGTTATACAATAGTATGATGTTTACATTATATACAATTCTAGCATGCATGCATGCTTTTTGAATTTTCTCTGCTAGCTCTACGGGACAAAAAAAAACCAGTCTTCCGGGGGAAGGAAAAAATTGCCACCATCAATTCTTAAACAATACAAGTGATTGTTGATTATAATGTCGATTCTTGTTTTTAGGAACAGTGGCGAGGGAGTGCAGGTCAGAGTCCGAGTGCAGTGGAATCAAGGGGGCATCGTGCCTGGAACCGATTGACTCGGACGACAACAAGATGCGATGCCTGTGCGGCGACTACAAGCCCCCAGCCAATGGCTTGTGTGATAACAAATACAAAGGTAAATAATATGTATATATAAACTCTAGCTCGTAGCTCTACAGTGATAATAATTATTTAGACATTCCAGAGGTATGTGACGGGTTGTGTTGGGACGCGGTGTTGTGTACGAGTATACATATTGTCCTTTCCTTATGATGCGCATGCGGATGGATGTTTCAGTGCAAACATTACGAAATAGTACATAAAATTGGGATAGAATAACCAAATGTCGGAGAAACAAAACGTGTAGTAGTTAAGTATACACTCAGTTATTTACTCAGTCAATCGAAATAAAGTAGGCTCGTGATCACCTTTTCAATCGGCAGTTCGGATTTGTCCCCGCATGTAAACAAACAAACGAAGACAGAGCCTGATGTAGTTACTCATATTATAAGTACACGTAGCTGATATTTTCCGACAATGTACCTGATGGATCATCTCTCTCGAGTACTCTTCGTTACTGAGCAAACTATACGCTGGGGTGCGCTTACCGCATACATCACTTTCTTTCCCTTAGGAATAAATATTATACGCGTATAAGTACGACGGAACGCGACGAAGGACGTGCAGCTCGATACTCCCGCCCAACGTATGGAGATAAAAAATCCTAAGGTCGTACGACACGACAACTCGCGTGCAGCGGGTGTTATGGTAATTTTCGCGGCTGAGCCCGGTAAGTAGGCACATTGGTATACGACAGAGAAATCTCACGATTGCCGCAGAAATCGCTTTACTTGGCGCTAAACAATCAAATAGAAATTGCTTGTAAAATTGCTGCGTACTAAGTATATAAATATAGAGCATACAGAATGTAAGAGAAATAGTGTTCTTCGTGTACACGGTCATTATGAATATTTTTCAGTATCTATACATATACATCTCGGTACAGGGATTTTTTTTGAAAGTTATGCTACACCAACTAACACTACATTACATTTATAACCGAATGTTGGATACGAATAATAACGTGTCTACTGTATAATTTTTGTTCGTCGGAGCAGAGTAACTGTATTTTTGATTTTTTAAATCTTTCATCTCATTACATGAGTTTCTTGCTTATTTTAGAAAAAGAGCCCTGCGAATCAGATTTTCGTTGCTATAGACCAGTAATCCATCCGTACAAGTTATTAAGAAACAAACAGACACATGATCGAGCCAATAAAACTGTAAAACTGTAAAACTGCCTTTTGAATCTGTAATTTCATTCCTATTAGGGTAACAAACTCTGATCTATTGTACTATCCAGTTCATGAATACAAAGAATACAAATGGTATCATGTATATGTAAGTAGATACAAGCCCGATAACAAGTTAATTGAAATTTGTCCACTCCGCGTCGAGTGGAATTTCTCAATTAATATATCTTATAATCATCCGCAGACCAATTAATACTAACTACTTATTAGCTACAAGTGGAATCGACAGAGACGTCTGATAAATATGTATACTACCCAGTAACATTGATATAATTATAACGATACTGATGGCTTTTCGCAACTCGAGTGAAATCCCATCCGGCGATAATAAAATCATTGCATCGCGCCAAGCGGATTTTCACATTTCAAGTTTGTTGAACGCTATAATAATGGAGTGCATGATGTACATACATACGCTTGAACCTCTTGAGTCGGCTCGCGAGTCTTTCGGCCGTTACGTGATGGCAATTCTAACTGCGCATAGCGCCCAGCAGTTTTATACATATATGTATAATACCCTACGTACGGTGCACCCGCAACGAATTTCGCAATACATTATACACACGTGCCAGAGCCAAGTCGAAGAGTTTGGGTTGCCCAACGGCCCAAAGTTTTCGCAAAGTCGCGCAAGCTCTCTCCGTCTCTGTCGGTTCGTGGCAGCGAAAGTTCATACATACAGGAGGCCCCCACACACGGACTGTGGCAAAGAAGGGGGAGGGCAATCACTCCCGATAAGCTCCCGCGGACAGGAAGCTCGCGTGTCGCGGGGCAGTAAACTAGCGCGAGAAGGGGAGGAGGGGAGTGAAGTCGAGGGTAAGAGTAATAGGAGCTGCACGGAGGGATGGCTGGCTATGCTGTTGCTGCTGCTGCCGTATGGAGAATGTGATGGGAGTGAGAACGAAAGGGGATTCTTGCAGTGATTGTAATAATGATAATAATAATAATAATGACGACACCACCTTTTTCAAAATTCATGTTCAATTCAGGTATAATCCGTATACAGAGAATTATATACGTATAACTTCAAAAACTCTGACCTTTCATGTAGCGGAACGGACGTTTTGGGAAAAATAAATAACAAGTATGGGGCACTCCTTGCAAATTACAGTTGTGCATATAAATGTACTAAAAACTGGGCTAAAACAAAAAAAACCCATGTCCCGCGATTATAAGTAGGTTATTGTAAGCGGCTTCATACACAGTTGCAAGATACGTGAGCAGTCGTACATACCTCAGACTAGTGCGCCTTGGTTAATATCTGAGCTACGACTGCTCATTATTATTATTTTCATCATTAACATGCAGCAATTAAGTCGGAAATGTTTTCAATAACAAATCTTTATTCGCAAAAGGTTATATTTTCGATCTTTAAAATTAATTTTAATCTAATGTTATATGCAAAGCTGATATTAGTTCACATTTTCCAGGAGTCAAAGTTATGTGCAACATCGACGACGAATGTACCGAAGGTAAAATCGATTTTATAAATTTATAAATCAACAATTGTTACATTACAAAATTTATTGAATCTTTGTACCAGGAGCACAATGCATGGTGGGAAATTCGACGAATTTACCTGGCAAACGTTGCTACTGCATGCAGGGCTACGTCGAAGACTCCGAGAAAATGTGCAGTGGTCAGTAACATTTCATATTCTTATTGGGATCTGATACGGAGGTATGGCGTATCGTCAGCATGCCCGGAATCAACTCAATCAACGCCCACGTTATATTTTTATCAAATATGAACTGAAATATATTGTGACATGAGGGCGTGGCTTATTGTTAGTGTGTCGTTTGCATGCCCGGAAATATTATGTTATTTTTTAAAAATTTGTTTCGCCTAATGCCGATCCTCTGATCCTATAATATAACACAATATATTTCATATGCAGCACTTTAACATGTGAAAATTATTATATTTTGATTAATTGGATTTTTTTTTATTTTTCTAGGTTGCACGGTTGCCTTTGGCTTTTCGGCACTCTCGCTCGTCGCTAGCTTGCTGCTTACTGGAAATGTTTGAACCATCGAGTATTCATAAAAATAATGAGTTACTTTCTATAAAATGAAATCTAGTGAAATAATAAATAAATTGAACAAGCGTATATTAAAATATTTTTTCAATGTCATCCTAGTCAATATGCGTTAATAAATTCCAGTGATAAGTTTAATCATTATTAATGTATGAATACATGAATAGTTTCTGAAAAATATTGCAATTGGTACTGCTAAATAAAATGATCGATAAAATGCGTGACGAGACACGTTTGCCTCAGTAACAACTGTAACAAGTACTTATTATGTAGCATAAAAAAACGTTCTATAAATACATACAGTGCGTTGTCAAATACTTGTCTGACTTGCATAAACAAAATAGAGTATATATTATTTAAAATACATAATTGTCATCTATAATAAGCCTCGTCAGATCTGTCATGTATGCTGCATGCGTGTTGCGCACCAATAAAATATTACAAAATTTAATTATTCGTCTTATTGTGATTTTATTTTTTTTACAAAAACTAATATCGTTACAGTGCTGCCCGTTTGTCCACCAAATGAAAATGTCTTTGTTGAAATTTGCTGTGAAAATTCAAAATCTGTAACAATAATGAGATGATGTTTTTTTTAAATAAATGTATTTTATTTATTTAGTTTTTGCTAAGTTAAGAGAACCATTTGATCATCTCTCCGACTCTGATTACTCACAATCTTGAAAGTGCTCGATCAACTCTTCTCTCGTCCAGTTGCACGACACAATGACAAAAAAGCCTCCGTCCTCGATGACAGCGTACACATTTTTGATGTACTTTCTTCTCTTTTCTCTTGGATTATCCGGACAGAGGCCTACAGCATCATACGTGCCCTTGTCGTGTGCCATTTTGAATTTGAGATCCTTGAAATCTTTCAGTTGATTCTCGTCGTCAACCATATCGCAAACGAAAAACTCAATCTCCGAATGGCACTCATCTAATGCAACCTTCTTCGCCAGTTCGACTGCTTTCAACGAGTAATCGGCACCGTAAAGTTTTTTGAACCCAGCCTTGGCAAGCTGTACACACGTCCAGCCGTTCCCGCAACCGAGGTCAATTATCCTGTCGGATTCCTTTGACAAACCCAGCTTGGTGCTAATAAATCTAACATTTTACATTCAAAATAAATTCATCTACTGAGCAGGGATGTATGTATGAACAAACCAAATTAATAAATAAACATACTTTTCAAAATATTTTAGACTGTAAACGGTTTCAATTTAATCATGGTAAACACAACAATATCGTTTCTTTTTTAAATGAACAATAATATAAATAGAGTAATTTTTACTTAAAAGTTTTTTGAAAAAAATTCGCTTTCAATTCCAAAGATAGGGTTGAAAGGTTGGGAACTAGAAACCATGATGTGGAAATCGAAAATGAAAAATCATGTCAGTAGTTTAACATCATCCAAACATACAATAATTATCTATATATCAAAGGACATTCGAAAATGCCTGTATCACTGTTCAAAATAAGAGAACAAACAGAAAAATTATGTTTGAAATTGAACAGACTACACACGTTTTATGTAAATTATATTTTATACGAATTTCGTGTCAAGAGTAGACAAATCTTTTGTTATTTAGTCAGTGTACTGATATACATATTATACACAAACTTTGTGTACGAAGTACAACTATTTTGTGTGCGAAATTACACAAATTTCGTGTAATTATACAAAGAACAATTAGTGTAAAATAGGAAACTACACAAAATTTTTAACCGCGTATTTATGTGTATATTATATGATAAAATAACTAAATAGAAAGACATTATTATCATATAACTTATTGTATTACATTTCATACGTTTACGTTCTTGAAAACTACTCTATTCAAGTTTCAAGTATAAAATAAGTTTACTTACAAAACATAATCCCCTTATTTCTTACTCCGTTGTGATTGCTCACTGCTCCGAATATGATGTGTTCCCTTGACGACTGACTAATTCACACTGTTAACAGAGCAGCTGGTGAGCCAAGCAGCTCATTGCGCAGTATGGAGTGCGCACCTCAGCTAGGTCACTGACCACTGACTCGCCCAGCTGACTAAGCTCACATCGAAATATCAGTCTGATGCAGTCATTCGTCGAGTGAAGAAGTATTATAATGAACAGTAAGCGATCAACAACAGGGAAAGAAATAAGGATATTATGTTTCGTGTTTCGTGAGTAGACTTATCTTACACTTGAAACTTAAGTTGAGTAATTTATTTATAAAATATACGTATATAATGCAATTATATAATATAATAAATAATACGAGTGACATAATAAAATTTATACATAGTAAAGTCAGTAAATTGACTGCATAGTATATGCATGAGTCAAAAGCGGGAGATTTTGGTGTGCGAAATATTAGTAGTTTTCGTCACAAAAGTGCGATCGCCTCCAGGGCGATTTTGCGGCCCGAGGGTCCGCAACGTAACCCTGGTTGGATCGCACTTGAGTGGCGGACTGGTTGGATCGCACTTGAGTGGCGGACACTGTTTTTCCTACCGAGGGCGCACAAGCCTCTCAAAAACGCCCGAAGTAGGAAAAGATTTTTAAAATTTAGTGTTTACAATATTTCTATTATTTTTTCTATGTTATGTGGAGTCATAACTAGCTGGAAATTTGAGGGCCAGCTCTATTGTCATTTTTAGAAAACACATGTTAATTTACATGGGATTTTTAAAAAACTTTAATAAAGCATTACGGTAATGACAGACGTGTCCAGGTTTTTTGCATCCTACGTCCACGGCAAATAGTTTGTCGACTCGATTTCAAAAGGGCTATCTAGAGAAAATCAGTTTGCACTGTTTGAAAAAAGTTTTGGCCCCAAATAATAAAATGCGTTGTTCATAAACATAGGCTTCAAAAAATATCGCAGTTCTTGGGAATCTAATAACGTATGTTATTAGAAACTACTCTGTTGAAGTTTCGAGTGTTGGCAATGATGTTACATTGGTCGTTACATTGACCACACACGTCTTGTGTAAACTAAATTTCACACGAGTTTTGTGTTAAGAGTACACAAATCTCGGGTTATTTAGTCATTGTACTCATATCTTGTGTGCGAAGTAAAATTATTTTGTGTACGAAAGTACACGAATTGCGTGTATTTTTTACAAATAATAAGTGTAAGATGGCAAAATACACAAAATTTTTAACTGTGGCAATACATGTTGATATGAAATGCATTACTTTTATATAATCTAATATTATTTTGCATCAAAAGCGACTCGGTATGGCATTCTTGGAGGAAAACAATCACTGACTTAGTCAGGATAAAGATTACCTGGAATACGCTAACATATACAAATTAAATAGAATAACAGTGCTTATCAACATTTAAAAAAATTCCGCGCTCCACACTCGACTTTTTCAACGGTAGAGGATATTCGAGATTATTCGATTATTCGACCGCTCGACTCTTATTGAGTCTCGACTGTATCGACTCGACGCCCGCACAACTGACAACGGGTGCACAACGGCTGAACGGCATGACTTCATCGCGCGCGTAATCCGTCACTTTTCGAATATGTAAAACACCGGGGGTGGTAATGTGGTATCATACTATCATGTATAACTTTTGAGAATGGTTTTTCGACCGATTTTCGGATTTTCGTCAACTGCACATGCGCAGAAGCCTAAAGTCAGTCGCAATAACATAATAACATTCTCAAAGTTACATGGTACGGCGCCGGGTCATCGCAGTTGTTGTTTTGTTCGAACCAGTAATCCGCGTGAACATGACAATATTTTATTGGACCACCTTGTTGTACCCAAGTGTTTACACTTACTTGATGACGTTGGCCGAGTTCGCAGCACCAAACCAGACTTCACCAATGTCTTCGTGATCCTGGAAGTTTTTGATTTCCGTTGCGTACGCCGATTCCCAACTGTGAGTAGAAAGACAAAAGTGTTTTTAATTATGTTTATTGATAGATGAGTTGCTTTTTTTCTGCGTAGGCATTGTAAGTATGTTAGTATGTATGCTTTTCGTTACCCATATTATGTATACATTTATTTTACTTACTAATCGAGAGTACCCAAAGCAGACGGGGGCAGCTCTTTGCTTCCGTTTGTTTCCATCGCTTCTTACTTAACCTAGCTTTTTTTGCGTTGGAAACTAAAAATTTACTTTTTTTTAAGTGCAGCAATAATTTTTTGTTGATGTACTTAGTTTACTTATTACCGTGATGCCGATTCCGTACAGTAAATTAAGTAAACCCAACAAGTGATTGAGTTAGTACCTATACCTAATGTGTATAAAAGTCAATAGTGTCTCTCAATTCTCAAAATACTCAGTCTTGCATCAGGGTCTGTCTCTCGGCCGTCTCGACTCTCGGTCTCGGGTGGTCCTCGAGACCTACTCCAACCTTGCACTGTTCATGCACATATGCATAACGAGCAGTTGCTATACTTTATTCTGATGGGCTTCGTGCTCTGGGAAAATATTTTCTCGTTTGTCATTGCGATCTTTTGCAAGAGTATACTTAAGTGAGTGACGATTTCATCTCGTGTTTTGAAAGGAGATTCTGAGATTTGTTCCTAAAATGGGTTCAACTCATTTATCTGGATTTATGAATTTCGGTAAGTACTACCTAGTATGATTCTTTAGTTTTTATTTGTTCTCAGCTAATTCAAAATTTCAGTAACAGTACGAACCGTATTGTACTATTGTAATATGGATTTGCATCTTTTGTAGGGAAGCAATTTTTGAAAATTCAGATCTCCACTCTGCACCCAATGTCCACTGCTGCTCAGCCAAAGTTTCAAGAAAAACCAAAAACTGGCATTCTTATGTTAAACATGGGTGGGCCAACTAAAACAGATCAAGTTGGACAGTACTTGCATAGAATCATGACAGACCGTGACATGATTCAACTTCCTATTCAAAGGTATTTTAATACTTTGCTGTGTCTTTTATATGGAGGAAGTAAATATTTTGCTCTTTTATGTAACAAGAATCATTATTTTCAGTCAGCTGGGTCCATGGATTGCCCAGAGACGTACACCAGATGTTCAGAAAAAGTATGAAGAAATCGGGGGTGGTTCTCCAATTTTAAGTTGGACAAATAAGCAAGGGGAGTTACTTTGTAAAAAATTAGACCAAATATCGCCAGAAACTGCTCCACATAAGCATTATGTAGGGTTCAGATATGCTGATCCACTGGCAGAAGAAACTTTGCAAAGGATCGAAGAGTGAGTTTATTTTATGTAAGATATTTTAAACGTTTTTGTATCCATCGACCTTCAATATAAATTTTTATGTCTTTTATAGGGATGGTGTTCGTCGTACAATTTTGTTTTCTCAGTATCCACAATACAGCTGTGCTACTACAGGATCTAGTTTTAATGCAATTCACAGGTTTTATAAGACAAGGTGGCAATTTTATTATAAGTATAAACATCCCAAATTTTGTTTTATCTTTGTACACTCGTTCACATGTGTGAGATTTTTAGAAAATTTCCAGAAAATACAAAGTGGAGTGTTATTGACCGATGGCCAACACACCCACTGTTGATCAAAACTTTTGCTGAACGTATAAAAGATGAATTGAAACATTTTTCAGAAAATATTAGAAAAGATGTCATCATACTATTTTCTGCTCATTCACTACCTTTAAAGGTTCGCTCTACTTTAAATTACAATTCATCACTCCTTTACAAGGGCGTGTTTATCATAAATGTATATTTAATGATTTCAAATTGCAGGCTGTAAATAGAGGCGATTCATATCCATCTGAAGTTGGAGCAACAGTTCACTTAGTAATGGAAGAATTAAAGTTTTGCAACCCTTACAATTTAGTATGGCAATCGAAGGTACATGTGCCTTGCATAAATATTTCATGATTTCAGATTATAAAGTTTGATTATACTGAAAAAATAGGTATTTCTAGGTAGGACCTTTGCCGTGGCTCGGTCCTTTTACAGACGAGGCGTTAAAGGGTTACAAAAAACAAGGAAAAAATCATTTTATTTTAGTTCCAATTGCTTTTGTAAATGAGCATATTGAAACACTTCATGAAATGGATATAGAATATTGTCACGATCTTGGAAAGGAGGTTTGCAAATATTTTGTACAATCATGGAAATATTCAACAAACTTTAAACGTTTCATTTTTTTAGCTGAAAATCGAGAATATAAGGAGGGCGAAGGCTCCCAACGATCATCCATTGTTTATTGAGGCCCTTGCAGATATTGTATTCAATCATCTGAAGTCAAACAAAGGTGTTACACCAAAATTTTTGAATAGATGTCCACACTGTATTAACCCCAATTGTATTGAGAGCAAAAATTGGTACTCAAAAATATGCAATGTGTGAAAATTTTCTAAAGTATTCAAAAACTCAAATCATAGCATTTGTAACACAAATAATCAGTATGTAAGCTGTGTAAAAATTCTTTATAACTTGTTTGTTAATAAAGGTGGTTGTTTTATAAATATTCCGCTTATGATGATAAAATATAGATATACTTTACTTACAACTATTGCATATATTTTAAATCTAAATAATTAACGAAAAAATGAAGGAGTAAACATAAAATACTTATTCTAATTTTGATAGTGTTCACGCAATTGTGAAAAAATATATGTTAAGAAAGCCCCTATTCACAATTTCAAAATCTTAACATTTCCTCCAGTTTAGTGTTTTTTAAATGGTGTAGAAACCCTGTGTAGAATGATTAATTAGTTTTACATGTGTATCTGCGTTTATGAAAAGCAATTTTACCTCGGATTCATCTTTGAAGCAATTTTTTTGTAAGAAACTATTGTACTTGATTTCCTTTTTTATTTATTACTTAAAGTTAAACAAAATGTTCTACTGTACTCTTGTAGGGTTTTTAATTTACGAACAGACAATTTTTAATTTTTAATTTTCTTCCAAATACACTACAGTTTATTTTTTTAAATGTTTTTAGACTATATGAACAATATTTAAATCATATTTTTATTTACTAACATGACTAAAAAAATTTTTTGCACCATTATTCCGATTGGAAAAAAAAAAAAAAAACATTCAGTCGAAGTAAATTCATTTGAAAGTATAAATATCTTAACGGACTTGTTGTCACAAGCGTACTTTGCAAATGACGCTTGACTAATTATATTTAATATAACTATCAGTGAACTATTTTTTTGCTTAATTTTACTCTCCTGTGTAGCAGGCTATCCACTTAGTAGCAGTTGTGATGGATAAGACAGCGAGTAGTGATGAAACTGAAACGGGTAATGACCCATATATATATATACATATACATATGTATATACCTATAGACTTTCGTTTTTGGGCAGTGATGGATTTCGCTTACAGGATAGCCTGCTGTGTAGTATTGCTAATTTTTATTCTGACTTTATTAACTGGTCTGATATTTTTCTTTCTGTATTCTGACCTAATTTTGTTGAATATTCATCTGTTAGCTGTTTATTAAATATATAACAATCACAGAATTTCAGCGAGCTGTTTCCGGCATTGTCGATAAGCGTGGAACTGGAAAGTCTAATCATATTCGCGCTGACATCTCTTGACGTTTAAACGAACTTATATTCTAGCGTATGACTCGTTTGAAACTATGGTAACTTTTCTCATGTGCGCAGAATCGGTAGAGTAATTTTTTTTGTAGCTTATTCCTTATTAATCCCGATCCAATTCGGAGTTGTTAATCATCTCGTTAATCATCTAATAGAGTATAATATAAAAAAAATTAAAAAAATTCGATGTGCCAATTAGAATAATTAAAAAACATACCAAGTAGTTTTCGTAGTAAAACTAAAAGCGGTTTATGTATTAAAACAATGTATTAAATTCGCTATCCAACTCCTACTGTACAAAAATTCATAACTAATCCATATAATTATTATATTTCTCCAAGGGTCTTGTGTAATTATAACAAGCAGCTATAAGAAAGTCAACGCTTGGAGTATGACTGATTTTATAACCGTACGAAAAGTGTAATTAAATATATAATGTTATGCACAAATAAGTACAAGTTGTATTTTTTTTAACTGTACGAGTTTTATGTTACGCTTTGTTTTAAAAGAGTTGAGGCCTGATAGTAATTTTAAGTAAATTTAAAACTCTTTTCACCTTGGATCGTTATTGAATGTTAATTTGCTTAATTACAGCGAAGAAATATAAATTTTCGTTAAAGTAATAAAAACATTGAGGTTTTTTTTTCAACTCACAAAACTGATACGTAGTATAATAATAATACATGCGTATAGCCATATATTTTCACCAATAAATATTTGATTTGAACAATATTTATGATTTAGAAAAAAATATCAATATCATATGATGCCTCTAATTTGTTGTTGCATACTAATGTCATCAGGGGCGGCAAAACCGCTATGGTCGGTGTGGTGCAACCACAGCTGAATTGTGAGTAAGTATGGAATTCCATACCTGAAAATTAGGAGTCCAAAATCT
>JAPYYV010019941.1:0-11864 GCA_030522625.1 Copidosoma aretas
GATTATTGACGTGCTGGGTCGACCGGAGCGTTCGTCATCTTCAACGTCTTCGCGGCCATCTTGGAAACGCTTATACCACTCGTAAACACTTGTTTTTTTTATAGCAGACTTACTATAGGCTATTTGTAACAGTTCACACACTTTGTTACACTTAATTTCATTTTTTACACAAAATTTAATACAAATTCCTTGACTCTTCAATTCTTCCATTGTTTAAAGAAGCAAAAATCGACGAGCTCGAAAAACACGTCCAACCTTAGTGGCTGCCACAGACAAAGTAAACAGTGAATATAGCTGAAAATTTTTGACAATCGGACTCTCCAGACCCGCGAAATTTTAAAACTCCGGGTACTTTTTGAACACACCTCGTACATATGAGTGATTTCAAAAAAGCTCAAATAGTTTATGAAGCCTGTATGGTTAAAAACAAGACATTTAATAATTTTGAGTTAAAACTTTTTTTGAATGGTATAAAATAGATTTCTCTAGATGGGTTTTTTATATCAAGTAGAAAAAATTAATTGCTTAGCCCGTAGGATAGAAAAAACTGGCCAAAATATTATTACCGAAACGTGAATCATTTAAAAATTTCTTTTTTAGCGATTTATACTGCAGTATGCAAACATGCCTAAGTGTTAACTTTTTAATTTTTTTAAGATATATTTTCCAAAAATCTGAAGATTAAGATGATAAAAGTAGTTCTCGAAAGTACACATGGCGTTGTAAGTGTGAATAATTCCGCGAGACAAATGATTTAGTAGGGTCAAGTGGTTCATTCTTCGACATTTCGATTTGTCCATTTTGTATAGGAGAGCGAACAAGCATATCGACCAATATTTTTCAACCACAAATTCGAATGCAACTAGTCGTACTGTCATGTGAATATAGAAAGATTATCCCGACAAATTAAGAGGTAATAACCGTAACGCACCTATAATCTCGGAGGTAGATGAAATTATCGAGTGGGTGACTATAGTGTACAAAGGTGTCTGGTGTGCATATGTACCAAATTGAATTTTTTTTGAAAAATTCCGGTTTGGGGCTTTAAAATTGCCAAAAAAATACTGTTACGGTAAGGATAGACCTGTTATTGGTGTGATGATTTTTTGAAATTTTTGAAAAATCCCTTTTAAATTAACATGTGTTGTCTATAAATGACAATAGAGCCAGGCCGAAAAGTTTTTAGTTAGTTTGAACCTCACATAACTTAGAAAAATAATAAATGACTTCTAAACACTAAATTTTGAAAATCCTATTTCACACACCAAAATATACCTTTTTTTGTGAAATGACTCATGTACATATTACGTGGTGAAATTACTATATATTGTATAATAACACTTTATACGTGTACGTTGTTAATGACTACTCTAGTTAAGTTTTAAGTGTAAGATAAGTCTACTCACGAAACATAACCTCCTTATTTCTTACTCCGTTGTTGATCCCTTACAGCTCAGTATAATACGTGTTTACTCGACGAATGACTAATTCACACTGTTAACAGAGCAGCTGTTGAGCTACGCAGCTCATTGCGCAGCATAGAGTGCGCACCTCAGCTAGGTCACCGACCACTGATTCACTTAGCTGACTAAGCTCACAGTGTGATCTAGTCAAATCTAGTCATCCGTCGAGTGAACACGTATTGTACTGAGCAGTGAGCGATCAACAACGGAGTAAGAAATAAGAAGATTATGTTTCGTGAGTAGACTTATCTTACACTTGAAACTTAAATAGAGTATTTTTCAATAACGTATACGTTAATAATATATTAAGTTATATAATAATATCTTCATATTTAGTTATGTATATTAAATAATACACACAAATAAATTAATAAATATTGACGAACAATTGACAACTAATGTAACATCATTGCCAACACTCGAAACTTTTGTACAGAGTACTTTTTAATAACGCATATGAGTCATTCCACAAAAACTGCAATATTACATAAAGCCAATATTTACAAACAACGCATTTTGCTTCCTCATAGAGGAAGCTTTGTATCGGTATTTTATTCTGAGTGAAAACTTCATTCAAACAGTGTAAATTATTTTTCTCTAGATAGCCCTTTTGATATCAAGTCGAAAAATTATTTGCCGTAGCCGTGAGATGGATAAAACAGGCCAAAATGTAATTACCGTAACGCGAAGCATTAAAAACGTTCGTTATTAACGGTTTATACTTTTTAATTTTTTTAAGATATATTTTCCAATGATCTGAACCGTCTAGTACCTTTTTTTGTAGTTAAAGACGATAAAAAAAAATTTTTGATGATTAAACAATTCTAAACACTAAATTTTGAAAATCTGATGTAATTGAATAAAGTATTTGAGTTTTTGTAAAATCACCCAATATATGTGTTAAAAGTGTGCCGGGCGCACGGTGGCTGGTAGGCGACTTAACTCTCTCGTTTTTTTTTTTTCAATCTCCGGCTTCTCCCCCTTTCGCTCGAACACGTGTCTAGTTTGTTCTGATCTCTCTGGGCGACTTCAGTGGCTCTAGAACTACTGGAGCCCCAGATGGAAGCGTTGGAGGTTTGGAAACCTATAACGGTGCAATAACCATCTCGCGCATACTGTACGAGTTTGAAGCGCTATTCGATAAATGCTCCCTTCGGTGCTATTTTTCTGTTTTTATCCCTCGTTAAATCACTGCAGCCTGTATTGACACCGATTTTTAATAGCGTAAAAGTTACGCTATACTTCGTTACGGCTGAGCAAGTGTTGACAATCTCTTAATGACGGGAAAGGTAAACCCCTATCTGTTCCTAAATTTCGCTCCTCCCGCTCATCATTATTCCCTCACACGGGACAGTCCCGCAGCGACGAATTCGTAAATTGCGTATCCGACTAATTCTGGCATTGTATGTACCTATTATAACCCATAGGATACGTAGATAGAGAGAGAGAGAGAGAGAGAGAGACATCTAGCAACTTGCAACCCTTAGTGCTTCGTCTGAAAGTTTGGCCGCGTAATCCCCCTTCCTCAGGTTCTGCCCCCCCCCCCTTCCTACCAGTCACGCCTCCCAATCTACATGTGAAACAATCGCCTCTCTCCCTCTGCCAAACTCGACAACGCGCTGACGAGAGCTCGTACGAGGCATTGAATATCTAGGCCACGCGTATACGCACAGTGTACACCATCAGTCTATACTTGGATTACTTATACACAAGTACATTACACACGCGCGTGGATATACGTATGACATATAGAGATAGACGACAACAGAGTGAAACTACTTTGGCATCGGTATAGTACGGATGCTACGGATGTATGGGGGCAGTACGCCTTTGAGATACAGTGGAGCCGGTAACTGGAGCCGTACACAGCCGCACGGGGGGAGTCCGTTTACAGCACGCATGTGCATGCATACAGTATAATAATCTACAATACAACTCGCAGAACTCTCCCAAGCACGCTGCATTCGACTCTTGCCGTTTCCTCGCCATCACACGCTCCTGCACGTATTATTATTATTATTATTATTATTATTATTGTTATCATTGTTCTGGACGAGGGGAACGTTTCGCGCGTAAATGATACTTCGACCGATGCCCGTAGCCTCTCGAAAATTTCGACGCCTGTGGTATTTCATTTCCTGCTGCGCTCATACCTTTCGTCCTGTACATTCTCTACTCCTCTTCTTTCGAATGGCGTGCGATCGTTGGGGTTGAGGGGATCGCGTTCGCCTCCTCCTCCTCCTCGAATGTCTAAGGACTCAGTGGAGATTTTCAAAGTGAGCCAAGTCGAAAGATTGACTATACGGCATTTTGTCAACTATCGTAAAGCGTTGTTGTTGCTGTTGTTGTTGTTGTTGTTGTTGTTGTCAGCAATATTTTTCAGCGTGGGGTTGTTCCTTTGTTATTTTTTTGTTTGCGATCTAAACGGGCGTTCCTTGGCGTTTGTTCACAGCTCTTTCAAATTCAGCGTACAGTGAAAGGGCATGACTGTTGTAACGAGCAAAATTATCAAGACCCACTTTCTCGAGTGCCGGTGACGGCTGTCTTCGTTCTTCCGTCAGAACAAGTTCATGACTCGAGCAAACGTTCCTCCATTCGCGACGGAGCGTAACATCTGTTTTTTTTTCTTGGACAATAATTTTTTCCGCGATCTCTGAAAAAGTGGAAAAATCAAAAGGTGCGCGAGAATGTTGAGTACCTAGATAATAGTAGTTTTCGTCACAAATGTGCATTTCTCCAGGGCGATAACTGGGCGACCGTTGGGACCCCCCTGGTCGGATGCACATGAGTCGCGAACGCTGTTTTTCCTACCGAGGGTGTACCAGGAGGGTGTACCAGGGTTGCAAAAGGGCCCGAAGTAGGAAAATGATTTTTTCCTCCTTTCCCTCCTTTGATTGAAAATTTTTTTCCCTCCCTTCCTTGAAAATTTTGATTATCGTAGTAGTTTCAGGGCCTCCGGTTCTTAGCTCCTTTTCAATCACTATATTCAAGAATTAAGTTATAATAATAGTAATAATAATAATAATAATAATAATAATCATAATAATAATGATGATGATGATGATGATGATGATAATGATTCTAATAATAACAATGGAGAAGTGATAAAAATATTAGTCACAAATTTTACACATTGAGTAAATCTTACATGGACAGCCGCTACGATCTTACGAATCGTTTGTTTGAATTCTGTTGCAGTGACATCGGAGATAGCTGGTAACAATTGTCACAGGATAACCGACCTGACGCTCGTCATCATGATCATGATCCAGATGCGCCTGAGATAGTTGCACTAACCGTAACACTTATTCAACGAAAAAATTCGAATAGTCTGCAGGTGATCGTGTCACATACACACACTTACACAGCAGCACTCACACATGCATAGATAATAAAGCAGGATGTTAAAAAAAGCGGACGTGGTTTTTCACCTTCAGCTTTTCTTGCGACACGAAGGCGGCGAGAATTTTCGCTTCACCTCAATGTCCATCTGATGTATGTAGGAGATAATGTATATACATATACAAAATTAATGGTGCCATTATGCGTGTATTTTCCTTTGTGTGTAAGTCGAGCCCAAACTAAAGGTTCTTTCGGATGCAGATTACAACGAACGACCAGCGATAGTATCAAAAAGTACCTTCACGCGGTAGGTGTAGGGTACGCATCTAAAAAACATTGCAAGTTCGAGCGAAATGCTAAGCGAGAAAGAGTTAGTAGTTAATTATACAAATGACTGATTGGCCCATATATTACCAAAAATTTCAACTACGGCGAAATTTATAATAAAAATTACATTTATAGTATTGCTTTTTGATTTAGCATAGAAAATGCGTAATTTAATTCAAGTTATACGAGAAACAAATTTTTTAAAGCTTTATGTTAGAAAAAATTTTGTAATTATAAGAGAGAAAGTTAACTTTTGTAAAAAATACATTTTTGATTACATGAGATAGTGTGACCTTAAAAAAGCACGAAAAAGAAATATAACAAGGATGACCAGAAAGGGTCGATAAATTAACAATCACGACCTATAGGGATTCAGTTTTGAGTTGTTGACCAAAAATAATGTATTTCATCTTTTGACGACACATAATTTTTCATTCGCAAATTAATTTTTCAAATTCAAGATGCAAAGGTCGATATTTTTTGTCTTTACTCGCTTTTAGGTCAACAACGAAAAAGAAAAAAAAAGGTTAAAACACAAGAATCATTTATTCTTTCCCAGTTTACCTAAAATCAGACTTTTCATATGCTTTTACTACGTATGCTATGTATGGAGGGTAATAAAATGACTTTTTACACATTTTTTCTCATTACTTTAATAGAATTTGTATCTAGTTTTAAAGAAAATCTAATTTCATTTTTGTTCTTCAACGTCAGCTCTACACGCAGTATGGGCACGATCGTCTGGAAATTCAGTATTCGCTCCGTTCAAGTAGCAGCAACGACTATTTGACTGCAATGATACCGTATATCGATGTATAACCTTAACAGCACGTGTTAGTTGTGCCGTCAAATCGGCTCTATATAAGCCAATTTACACGGTGCCAATGGACACTGCCGGAAACTAGTAAATATTATACACGTAAATAAACGAATGTATACATAAAGTATACGTGTGTATCGTGTACACCCGAATTTGTTATTGAGATGATTGTTATGTTGGGGCGTAATATAGGATGGCAATTGACTGAGAAATGCATTGATATTATTCAAGTAAATACGTAAGTTAATCAAATAATCATTGCCGTATTCTAACATGCCTATACCCAGTAAGGTGAGGGTAGTACAGCCACAAAAAATTGCGTAAAATAATGTAAATGATTGAACCATGAATTAAACTTTAATCTGTCTTAATGTTTGAGATAACGAACGTTTTATGTATGCATGAGTCAAAATTATATATGTGTATTCTATGCATACGACTGATCGAGCCAATAGCATAGTGATCTTAAAATTTCACACATAACTCTTAATATGAACATTTTTAATATGAACCCATACTGAAATTTTGTACACATTTCACATAGAGCTCTCTATTAATTTAGATATCAATGTAACTTCCTGAAAAGACAAAATAACCAAACGCTGTCCACTTCGAATCTCGACCTATCCATCTCATCATCCAATGTCAAAGATACTTGTGAAAATTTAGCGCTTTACATGCTGGATTTGCAAAATACACGAGAATGAGAGGTTATTGTATCTGTTTTCTGAAAGTTATGATTAAAAATTTGTTTAAATTATGCAGTTTCAATATTAAATTTTCTCAATCTTTACGTTTTTTATTCGGGCTTTTTTTTCTAAAACAATTCAACTGTTTTAATTAAATTCTATACTTTTTAAATGGTCACATGGTTTCGGTTTTAATACCCAGCCGGCTGAATAATGAAAACCTTACTGCCAAAATGTGAAATAGACCAAATGAATTCCATCGTAAATCAGCTTATGTCAAATGTGTTTAAAAAAAAAAAAAAAAGACGATTGAGGTTAGTAATGGTAATTGTAACAGTAATAACAATAATAGTAGTTAACTAATTAATCGAGAGCTGTTGTTATTTTAGCAAAACCCTACCAATATACAGTAACTTTTACAGATGTATTCGCTCCGAGAATAAAATTGTAAGTATAAGAGAATTCACACCAGCGCCTATGGTGGAGAAAATGTGCGATCAAAAGGTACACCATCGCATCAAACTGAGTGTAAGATCTTGTTTTCATTCACTGTCTTGAAAAATAGAAGTTACTTACATTGAGAAAAAATGCATTATCAATCATGTAAGGAAAAACAGCTAATTATACAAGTCGGTGTAATGTTGAGACTTTATCAGTGATCATCAATTTAAAGAGAATCTGAATGCTGAAACAGTATCCCAGTTGTCTCCTCTACGCATGTCACGCAGTGTGTATTTGTGTATACATAGCATACGTACGATTGTTGTAGTCGGACTTCAAAAGTTTCGACTCTACTCTAACCTCTGAATCGGAAAGTAAAAGATAGCTTCATAGACTATTCCATGCATACTCACTGCTTAAAGTAGTATAGTGACGTTGATAATCACTAAATTTAGTTATTTGTAGATCATTTTTATTAACAATGTGACCCTTTTTCAATAAAAACTTTTTTTCCTGTCATAAACGTTTCAAAAGGTACGCTTGCGTACCTTCAAAACGCCAGTTTTGGCCACGAGCGGAGGGCGCTGCGGTCATTCTCGGAGCGAATAACAAGGATGCCGATAAGATTGATGTAATCAGCGATCATAATATAAAGATAAACAAAAAATATAGAATATTCCTGTGCAGTCCATAGAGTATATGGTGATTTGCGTATATCACACGGATCATCAAGCCATTTCAGAAGCTTTGCAATTGCGGCTGACGAGAGCGAAGTTAGTGTTAAGTTAGGTACTACTGATAGTACGTGCACTTATTTATCCTCTGGACGAATACCCAACCTCTGCAATATGGATGTAACAAGACAATCACATTAACGATATTCTTATGTTGGTTATTGACAAAAGCAATGCAAAATATTAATAACTAAAAAATCCCCCAAACTATGACTTTACTATTTTCTTTTCATACAGCAGAAGGCAGAACGACTTGAACGGCCTGAAAAATACGGCTGGCTTGGGAGGCAATATCGCCATCCTTGTCATATCTATGTAAAAGGAGACAGGTATTGGTCATTGGGACGCAGTTGGCGCACTAGTACTGTTAGCAATTCTAAGCTTTCTCTCATCTCTCTCTTGTTCCAATCACCCTAGAAGAGTTGTCCATCTTCCCTATTAGCCCTTATTTTTTTATCCATCCTCCATCTACGCGGTCAAGCAACAGCAACAGAAATAATACTAAAAAACGAAAAATACTGAGGATTCCAAGCCAACATCCACGCGACTTTTTTTATTTTTAGCAAAGGGGTTGAAAAAGGGCTTTCAAAAAGTTGAAACGATTTGAACATGCACATCATATCAATAATGATTGCCTCACAAATTTTTTGCAAGCCTTATAAATATTTTATGCAAATCGGCATTGACCAAGTTAGTGTATAATTTTGTAGACCATGAAATAATGAAAATGAATTCCATCCACAATTGTTTTGCAATGTTTTCTACAAGCATTACTAGCATTACTGATATTGTGATTTGTATTCTTTCGTCCGCAGTTATTTTAATAAATACGCACAAGGAGCTGAAAATATAATGTACATAATCGTCTTAAGGTGCGTATTAGTTTTTGTGCTTAATCGATGAGTCGTTCATTGCATGTACAAGTAAGATTAATCGTCATCTGACTTTGTAGCGCAAATTCTATAAAGATTGTGTTATAAAGATACCAAACATTAAGACAAAAATGAAATAAAAACCATTAGTCGAAAAGTATTGCAAGTTTTTTTTTTGTACAATCACGTACGAAGAATAAAAAAAATGGTTCACCCGCGAATAGGAAGTAGTTCCGTAAGACTAATTGTCCAGAGCTTAATCATGCGCTCGTGATACTAGTGATCATAAAAATACAACACGAATTATCATTATATAAATTTATGATTTTGTATGTATCCGTGAGATATTGAATGCTACGTCAATAAAAATTTAATTTTCAGTGCTCATAAAGTGTCCACAGTTTTTACCTCAAATATACGCACGCATATATATGCTTTCACCTGTGATATCATCATTATTAATAAGTAGTTTAGTAGGTACCTCAAAAACATTTGGTCCGACAGAGCTGCCACAAACAGAAGCGAACACACTCCACAAATAAAAGGTTCTTAAGATAGTACTAGCAATACTACGGTAGTCGAATGAGCGCCA
Organism: Copidosoma aretas; assembly: GCA_030522625.1. NCBI lineage: Eukaryota > Metazoa > Arthropoda > Insecta > Hymenoptera > Encyrtidae > Copidosoma > Copidosoma aretas. The sequence continues at coordinate 9,281 of JAPYYV010019941.1, forward strand.
ATTTTGGCTTAAGTCTATGGATAAATATACCTATATGTATGGATAAAGCATCTATTTAGTCTGATATTTGTTTGTCTCTTCTCTTATAATCTATGAATCAAAATTGTGAAGTGAGCAAAATACACCTTATGTCTTTAGTTTCTAATATACCAATTTTAATTAAAATCGAAACGGTAATTTCTGTGCAAATTAGATTTAACTGATATTTCCCATAAGGTCCAGTGTTAAACACATGAAAATTCAAACGTTTATAACTTTTTTCCTATGCTGTGAAAGTTCACAAAATTTTAACTGAGTCATTTTTACATCAATATCTATGATATATCTATGTATTTGAAAGCAAAGTGTCCCGAATCTCGGCCACAAGAGGCCCGCCCCTACCCACTTGTGGTCGTGATTCGATACCACGGTATAAGTTATACTTTGGATCGCATGACTGCGTGGCCTGTATAGTATACCATCCGTGGAGTCATAGCCATCCCACGCAGGAGCATAAACACACATTATAGAAGTGTGGCAGTTCTGATAGACCGAATTTTTTTCAGTGCACGTGATTCACGCTAAGCCCTTCGACTCACTTACTTCGTGCGGATCCTTTGATACTCCTTTGATAAAAATGCAATAAGCAGTAAGAGAGTAACTTTCTGTACATATGGCACGCCATTTCGTATACATTTTGGCCTTTACCCCGACCTCGCTCTATAAACTTCGGACTAGTTAACAACTTGAATAAAGTTATCATAATCATGGGGACGCACTTGCCACATCCCTTAGCACTTGAAGTTTCATTTAGCTGCAAGAGAATCCTGCAACTTTTTAGCTCGCATAAATGCATAACTTTTTGGATAGCATGAACTAGAGTGAGAACAGGAGAGTAGGTGGCCTACAAATTGTAAACTTTTGTGCAACCGAAGCTACAAAGTTTTGCTCCACAAAAGAAGGAAGGTATGGCGGAAAGGAGATGCAGCAAAACACTATCTCACTATCACCATCGCACCGGCTTCTTATCTATCGGTGTTACTTCAAAGGTAAGTAGCTTAAAAAAATCAACCCTCACCTGCGCGAGTCAGGAGTGCGGCTTCGACAGTAGGGCTGCACCATACTCGATACAAATATATGATATTGATGTGATACTCATGTATCATTGCACGATACGATATCGACACTTACAACTCGATATTCTCGATATTCTCGATATTGTCGATGTTCTCGAATTTTTAAATAAAATCTGAAGAAAAGGTACTTTTTTTCTAACATGTTAAACTGATCATAAAAAGATATTTTTGACAAAAAATAATAACAATTTAAATAGAAGTAGACGGTTTATTCATGAAATATATTAACAGTTAGAAAATATACAACCGTAACAAATGTAAAAACTCGAATTTTACATTTTAAATGGTAAATGACAAATCTCATTTATTAAATTACATTTCGACCAGAAATTCTAACGCATCACATATTTAATGTATCGTTATCGAGAGAGCATCGAAGACGATTCATTATAGGTGTCCTAGAAGAGAAAAATGGTTGATCCTGCATTTGATTATTGATTGACTCTTCACTCGTAACTTTATTGATTGTGGATAAGGTTTTCAACTTTTTCATCTCAACTCTGCTACAGTTGCCACTACTTTTTCGTGTACGTTTCATATTAAACGGAGTATAAAGTAAATTATTTGTCCTAAGCGGCTCAATTTATGAATTACAATTGAAGACAAATTCTAAATGTGTATCAGTATGTATGTACGGATCAAACTGGACTTCTCAACAGTGAACACAAGTACCGGGAGCAAGTGAAATATGGTCTTTATTTCTACTACAAGTATTCATAGTTTGATATATTTAATGTGTATTGGATTTATGATCATGTTGCTTCTTTGATGGTCAATTTTCCAATGACGACATCAACCAAGCAATTTATCAATGGCCTGTGATGTGACGCGGATGCAATTATAACGATTTAAGTACCGAAATTGAGGGAAAACGACAGGGTCACAGGACAGGCTGTACATAGCTATGGTTGCGTCAGGAGGGGCAAAATTGCACTCTAATGAGAGAATATCAATTTCAGCGAAGCGAAGCTACATTTACGTCATCGGTGAGCCGGGAAAAAATGGGTGTCTACCTATAGCAGCGACGCCGAGCGTTTAATCACAGGCCAGCTGGACTGGAAATTGAAAAATTGCAATACAGCGTCAAAAACACCGCTGCGTCAATTTTCGCAAAATAAATATGGTACAAATGACCTTCACCAACTACTTGGGTACTGAATTTATGTAATGGCACGGTAGCAGTTTTTTTTTCCAAATCAGCATGCGTATTAGCAAAGAATATGGAATAGCCGAGCGTCAGTTTTTTAGTGTCCATCGAGCTCTTCTTCACACTCGAGTAACTATCAACGCGCTGCTATCGTTTCATCGTTTACGCGAATAGATATGGACACATCCAGTGCAGTCATAATCGTGAACCGAGCCCGTTTAAAGGGCTAATGCGTGCCACGTTTAGCGCGAAACCGAGCTGGCTGCGCAGCCGAGCCAATTACCGTAATCGATATTTGCGAGCGAGCAAGTGTACGTATATT
>JAPYYV010019942.1:0-11381 GCA_030522625.1 Copidosoma aretas
TATTTTCCTGCCCGTGGGCCGAAAGTGATTAGGAGGGCCGAAAATGCGTCCCGAGGGCAGAAAGGCTCTGCCGCACTTTCTGCCCTAGGTAAGAAAATAATTGTAATGTTTGATTCAGCACATTTTAAACCATCAAATAGACCTGACCTAGGGTCAGGAACCGTCACGAGGGAGCCTGTGTAAGCACGTTGTCGCTACGCATTTGCGTTAATATATTATATAATGTACACATGCTAACGTGTAACATAAAAAGTAATATTACTATTACTATTTCTATTTTTTTTACTATTACTTAATTTATATTACTATTAATTTTCACAGCACAAAAAAAGATTACAATGACATAACTTTAGCTAGCATTTACTTTTTTTCAGATCTTCCTAGGGTCGCACGCAACACTAACGGTTTTTGTATTCTCTGCCGCAGTAGATCAAAGTTGGTTATTTTGTGACGTAGTAGTAGAACATTGCATTAAAACATCGCAGAAAAAATATACTTGTTCTCAGTTTTAAATCATGAAGTTTCTGAAAATTTCAGAAAACAATCTTCATTTCCAATCAACAATCACATTTACAATTTTGGGAAAATAAAAGCAAAGTAAACTAATTCTTAAACTATAAAACCGAATATTATTTCTCTAAAATATTATTTTGATCAAAAATCAAATATTCAAAGTGGAATCCATGTTGTGCGTATGTCTATTTGCCAAATAAGTCGTGCGGGAAAAACAGAAAATCTCAATGGGATTCCGAGAAGTGGCTTCGGATGCAATAGGTCGTTTTCGGCCAAGTTAGAGGGCTTTGGTAAGATGGTTCGTGTGTAATCGGAATAATTCGTATATTTGCGGCAGAGTTCGGCGAGAGAGTTTATTTTATTTGGTTGACTTCAGCCATCTTCGAGATGTCGATGAAAACAAGCAACGTGTCCAAAATTTATATTGTTATGTATATAAGGGATAACCTAATAAATTGGGGGGCTTGAGGGTACTTAAAGGGTTGTGGGGCGTGCTATAAAAAAACTGCATGGGGGTTGTAGAGGTACGGTAGGGGGCTAAACAGTATTTGTTAACGGAAAAAAAAAACACATTTCTACTTTATTATGTGGGGAGGCACAAAGTGTCGCATTTTGATTTTCGCCTTCAAAAATGAATAAATTTCAAAATTAATAACATATTGCAATGATTTTTTTAAAAATAAAATATAATTGGACGTAAAATAGTGGGAAACTATAGAAAATCTGATTTGAGAAATTTTCCAGATTGGAAATTTTGAGGCATTTCGGATTTTTTGAAAATCTAGTGCTTGAGCAGTGCGGTTTTGTAATCTAACCAGATTTTCAGATAATAGAATTGCGAAAGTCCAAGAGTACCGATCAAAACAAAAAGATACAAAGTCTTGAAAGTCATAACCGCAGGATAACCTCAATTTCGATTCTTTGCGCGAGCCCGTAAATTCAATTGTCATAAATAAGAATTTGTGGTAAAAAATTGTAAAACTATTGTTTAGACCTATAACTTGAATGGCATTCATGGTTTTAAATGTACATTATTGCAAAAACATTGTGTAAAAATATCAAATAACAGTAGTTTCAATCAATGGGTTGAATAAAAAATAATTAAAGGTATTTTAAAAACTTTCATTTTTATTGTGCAGTAGATGACAACATAACAATAACGCCATAAATAATGCAAATTACAATCAAATAAACTATTCTTTATATGTCATTACAATCAAATATATGGCATATTTTGTCTAATACCTTTTTGTTATTAGTCACACGTGGCTTTCCTCCAACATTCTCGCTTGAAAAAAACCTTAGCCCTTTTTCGACACTTTTCGTAAATACTTCATTTAAAATAGATTTATTTACTGGTGCCTTAGCCGTTTTTACCATCATTCCATTTAAAATATTATTTGTGTACTCTAATAAAGACGCTTTATTCAAACAAACAGCTACTTCTTCATTTTTCTGTTTTAAAATAGAAAAAATACTTTTTTCATACATTTTTTTACAAACATTTAATATTTACTTGCAAAAAATTCCACAAAATACGTAGAAAGTATATGCTATTGACAGACGCTGGAGCTGAGAGCAAACGTGCGAGTTTGTCTGCTTTGATAGGGACGTACGCACTTTTTCGGTACCCTGATAAACAGTAAGTTTTCTCAATTACGTAGTTTTTTCGCATTTTTTCGCTCATAAATCATGGATAAGATGTGACACAAACCACTTACTGTCTTTTTATTCGTTTATATTTCGTAAATCTTTAATTTATAGATATCCCTCCCTGGTGCCCCTGCTTGATACGTCACCATCGTGATGAGCCACCTTAAGGCATTTTCCATGCACGTGTACAATAAAATTTTTTTAAATAGTTTGATATCAACATAACTTTAAAATAAATAACAGTGACATATCTTAAAGGGAAAGCAAAATAAGATGAAAATAACCATTTTCATGTGTCTTTTAAGGAGGACAGCAAAACGTTAACAGATAATTGACAAATGCTTAAATGATAACATAAACTTACAAAATAAGAGAAAACATTATAATTCAAAAGGAAAGCAACATAGGCTGATAATACTAATCTCTACGGGGTATCCGAGGCGGGAAGCCATATTAAAGAGTACGAACAGATGGATTAGTCGATGTAGAAATATATCTACGAATTTAGGACTAATATTATATCTCTATATTATCGCTCTAAGAATTTTCAAACAAATTTTATGTATAACTATCATTATCACAGGTAATAAATGCAGAGGTATGCATACGATAAAACATTTTTAACCTTCGAAAATTCCAATCTGCTATCAATTTATTAGCACAAAGCTAAAATATCCTTTATTACTTTATGTAGGGGTGAATGGGGGTATTACTGCTACTGAAAAAACGATCATAGCTTATTGAAGTCCTGAGAAATGTAGAACGACCAAATATGTACATACGAGTTTATTATTAATCAACAAAATGTAAGAATTATTAGACAGTGATAAGACTCTGGCCATAGGATTATATTTTTCCCGCATAACAGTAACGACGAACATACATTTTTTCAGTAGTATATTGAAAAGTATCACAACAAAATGACTTTTCCAAATAAAATAAAAGATGATTTTTTTATTTAATTTGTAAAACTTATTATACAGTTTTTTTTTCTATCTTCAATTTAAGTGGCAGTATCTCATGCACTGATTTCAGGTCATGCTGCCATTACTGCCAGCCTTTCGGTAGGTTGAGTCAGCCTAACCATATAACGCGGTCGTGTAGTTGAAACTTGTGTTTATTTTTTGCCAACGATTTTTGTTGTACAGACCAGTACATTTAAACTAATTAAAGAGAGAAACAAAGTTAAAGATACACCATTATTCAAAATAAAAAGAGAAAAGGATATTAAAGACCAAATAGAAAGTTACAGCTAGAATTTTTAACAGTAATTGTTAGTTGTATGTATATTATGATATGATAAATAGTTCGAAATATTTGTTAAGGTGTTAAATCAGCACCTTCTTGTTGGACTGTGACTCCATTAGTATCCAAAGTTTCTTTCAATACCTTAAGTTTTGTATGTAATGCAAATAAAATGTTACAGTTAAAATTAAGAATTCAATTTTATTTTAATACCTTTATTGATGTATTATATTGTATTTTATTTATTGATAAAGGAGTTATTCATCAAATACGTTAATAGTTAGGTGATTTACAACTGTCAGTAATACATGGGCAGTAATACATTTTTCCACCTTCTAACCTCAAAATAGCACCTTCGCCGCTTGATTTTGGCTCTTAGGTGGAAAAATAGATTCCGCAACTCGATCGTAAAGGCTTTTTACTCGGTCCACAAATCTAAGCCTTTCCAAACTAGTACGTAATCTACTATACCAACAGTAGTAGAGGGGCAGTAATATATGCACGATGGCAGTAATATCAACATTTGTCTAATTTCATAAATAATTATATTTTAATGTAACGTTATCATTAATATGAATGAAAAAAATTTTATAGCACCTAATGGCATCGGCTATATAATAAAGAAAAAAATGAGTTGGTAACTTCATGCAGGCGTTTTCAATAGACTTTAAAATGTGACTTGATAAAATCAGTGACAGTAATAATTACATTTACCCCTACATGGATATCAACATTACAACAGCTAGTATACAATACTCAATTAATTTTTTTCGAATCATGTTCATCTATTTACTCATGTAAATCTTTTTTTGTATGAAAAAAACTTTGTAATGGACTAAAAATCGCATATTGAGGTATACAAATTTTTGTGTCAACAATAATATGAAAACATTTTAAATAATTTGGCCATGTTCATTTAAAATAAGTCTATTTAATGCCTAAATATAACTGATTTCATATAAATACCTGTTAAGTATAATCTTTAAGATTTTTCACCATAAACAATCTTAAAGCATAGAAAAGAACCGCTGCCAATTTATTGGCACAAAGCTTCCTCATATTTTACCTTTCAAAGAATTTCTTAAATTTATTTCGGATACCGATATAGGATGTACCGAAACCGGAATAATGTATTTCGATTTTAATCATTAGAAAATATGTTCTTAGATGGTTATCTAGATATATGATTTATCGTTCACCACAAAGCTTCCTCCATAGGGGAGTAAACTTCGGTCAAAATCAGTCGTGGAGGATGCTAACATACAACTAATTGCGCACATAAAACCATACACATACATATACACACATCCACACACAGGCGAACAGACATTTCTGTCGAAGCAGAGTATTCCAATTCTAATCATTAGAATATATATTTCCATCATGTTATGTTAATATGTAATCTTATTTATTAACCAAAAACCTTCTTACTTATTTTTATGCTATTTTTATTTTCTGGATTGTTTGATTCATTTAAGATACAAATTCTCATTGAAACCTAGAAATTTTAACTTTTAAGCGAAGAACCCATGGTATTTACTAATTTTTTCCACTCTCGTCAAAATAAGTCCAGGAAATACTGGAGAAGGCCTCATTATGTACCTGCGCACTCATACACCCAGAAACCCCCGCCTATTTTTACGATTCTTCGTAAAAATTGATTGGGTTTTTATATTTTTTGTTCTCTCATCGAGGAAGCTTTGCGATGAACAAAATATTACATGTCGAGATAACATCTTATAGGTATCTTTTATGAACATTAGAATAAAAAAAAATGACTTGGGAAAAAATGTCTGTCCGTGTGTCAACAGATGAAGCTGAATCTAGCAGCCAAATCGTAGCAGCAGTACCATCATATACCAAATTCTACTTTGGATAACCCAAAAAAAAAGCCAGGCACCCCTTCAATTGACTAAATCAGGAGGGTAGCTGGTCTTGTTTTAAGGGTACCCACAGTAGAATATGGTATTTGACGGAACTGGTGCTACGATATGGCTGCTAGATTCAGCTTCATTGTCAACAGAGCGTATTTTTATTTATTTTTTTAAATATTTATCAACGCTGAAAAATAAAAATTCGATTATAATATGCCATATAAGTAGTTAAAAATTGTTCTAGTGATTTTGTACAATAAGTGATAATGTTTGTATCTCAAAATCAATTTTTTTTAAAATTTAATTGAATATATTGATATTAATGTTGATTAATCACTATGTTAAGTAGATCTTACCGTTATAACTGAAATTCTATTAAGAAAGTCATTCAAAATTACTAATCAGTAACATTAAGAAGTCATTATTAGAAAAGAACAATTACTTATTGAATATGATGATAATACAACTTTTGAATATGATAATAAGCAATTTTACTCATAAATGCTTGCTGGCATGTTGGCACAGCTTGCTCTAAAAATATAAAAATAGAAACAAGAAACATTTTTAAAGATTCGCTTTTTTTCGCGTTTTACTGAGTAATACAAAATATACATCGTAAAAGTCAAGTTTCTACAAATTTACTAAAGCACTATCATGCATTGAGAAGTAAAAAATAACCTTTCTCTACCTTCGCTTTTTCTAATATTGGACTAAATACATTTTTATCAAGTACAAATTTATTTAATGACAATATACATATGAGTAGGGTTATATGTTCGATGACTTGTATAATATAAGGGGGGGGGGGGGGCGGCAAAAAATGCACCTACAGATTGTAGCTAGCTAGTTTTAATTTTATTTACTTCAATACGAAAATAAGAGGATTAGCTTTGAATAGATTTCATCGTTGTCTGTATTGTAATATAGTTGTTACTTATGCAAATTGCTTGCTACTTTAAATATAAGTTACAGTTATAATTAGTACGAAAATTTTCAACCTATTCATTGTGATAATTCAAGTGTAATAAGTATAAAAGATGAACGAATTACCATTGAACATACAAATTTTCCACGTACACTCAGCAGAATTAATTCGTTCCAAACATATACTCCTTTTCTTTGTGACTGCTGATTGGCTATCGATGGCAGTATGCAGTGTGTTAGATAATCTTATAAGTTTTAGAGGGCACGCCTTAAATCCATCATTTATTCGAACTGAGCCAGATTTTGTTTATTTGAAATGCAGTATATAAGCTAACTAAATATTAATACTTTTTAAAATAAATTATACAATAAAGACAATTGGGAATTTATATTTACAAGCTTTACTCACGAAACATTGTAGCCCCCGCTTTTATTATTCCAGACATTGAACATACAGCGCCACTTATATGTTTATTGTAATTGAATGAATTTGTCCTTAATTAAAATATATTTTGTGCAATGCTGAATGTAGCAAATTTAAGAAAAAATTATTTTTTACATTTGAGTCCATCATAATGCTTTATTAAATTTGTAAAAACGTTATGATTATAATGTCAGTTTCTTATTACTCAAAAAAATAGGTTAATAAAAGTAGATCTTTGAATTTTTTTAATTATTATTTTAATAATTAGGGATGATCAATTTTGCCGAGAAAATTGATCAAAAAATGACGTTGTTATAGCAGTCTTACTTTATCGAATCTGAAGGATTGTAACGTTCCGTACAAAGAAACGTTCTTATATATTTAGATAGTAAAATATAAATAATAATGATGGTGAAAAGAGGTGTAAAAGTGAAAATACATATAATCAGTTACATCTCAGGGTTTTCTTACTTGATTTCGACTTTAGGGTAATTTTTTTTATTTTTTATTTCCATTACTGTTCGCAAACAAAATATCAATTTCACTCACTCTTTTTTTTTATTCCGATTCAATCGATATAGATAATCGGTTTATTTGAAAAAATAGATTTTTTTTTATTACCTAGCTACAACATATTTTATGTATAAAGTATATGAGATTGTATAATTTTGTACGATAAACCGTTCTAAAAGAAATACAAATGAATGATGATAAGAGAGTTTGTAGGTGTGCAAGTGAGTATATCGATTCATTTGAAAAAAAATTGATTGCTCTGCTTTTGAATACTGTTATAGAATATTTTATATTATTAAATGTAAAAGATTGAGTAATTTCCTACAAAAACTATTTTTACTAAAAATGGATTATAATTGATAAAGAAGTGTGTGGGAGTATAAGTAAGTTTATATGTATATGTTATAGGTAAAGTCCGGTAATCAAATAATGCTAGCATTACCCGGATTTACACAGTTGTGCTGGATAATGTTGTCCCAAGACCTTGAAATTCGTTTATTCCTAACATTACCCGGGTAATACTAGCGTTATTCAGGTTCTCCTGGGGGACATGACCCTGAAATATCTTTCTTATTTTTCAAACTTGCATTTATAATAAATATAATTCAGTCCAATAAATATACAGAAAAACAACTATATTATTTAATACATAACATCATTATTTATAATTCTTATATACATTGTAAGAAAATAATGCATTGTCAACATGAAAAAATTATAATATATAAAATTAAATATCAGTTATGAACAACATATAAAAGTATAAAGAGATTTTCATTTATACGCACATGTTGAGCTGCTATGGCATTTGGAGTTGCAAAGTAATCCTTGAGACTTGCATTTACATTTATTTGCCGAACAACCACTTTTGCAGTAACATCTTTGATGACTTTGACTTCCTGATATTGATTGCTTCCTAGCAAGTTGACGTATATTTTTTTTTTGGTAGATATCTTTGTTATGTCTATAAGTTAAGCATTGCATGGTATAAATTGACTTCTGGCAAATTTTTAGTGAATCGTTCCATGTTCATTTGCTAATGACTAAAAACTATCATTATCAATTTCTATAATTTGCCATTAAAATAGTTCGATAATCTCCTCGACCTATATCGACACCTGGAATAGAAACTCTACCGGTACCGCCAATTTTAGTCAAAGAAGAACTTCTGATCATTTACTGTAACGAGTGTTGTGAATTATTGTATACAAATAATTTACCTTCTTTCAATGGAACAATGAGTTTTTCAATTTCGTCGACAAAGAAACATCGAAACGCTCTAAACGACGACGTTGCAGTTTCCATAACGTGGCTACTACTTTGGCTTCTTTAACAGAATTCAAATATTTACTATACTGCACGATACTAAAAAAAAACTATTACTATTTTTCGACGTCACTATCTTACAAAAAATATATCTTTGAATTTGCTTTTGAATTGTTTGTACTGCTCTGCCATAATTTAAGCAACACCGTCACAGCACGACAACTGAGTGCGACAACGATTACAGAATCACTAAACCTTACATCGGCATCAATTACGGAATCACTAAACCTTTACACTCTATGACCGGCAGACGAACGTCTGTTAATAAACACTCGTTATCAGCAATGGTAAGTTGAAATCTCAGGGCAACATTCCTCAAGAAGGCTTCGATAATACTAGCATCACCCGGTTAATGTCATAATTTTGGGTTTCAGGACAAGGTTACCCGGCTGTTTTGTACCCGGGTAATGCTAGTATTACCCGAATCTGAACTTTATCTGTAACATATATATGATATTGTGTTTACATATATTATTATGTTTTTATGATTCTAAAAGAAGATATACCACAATAAATGTAGCAATAAAAAAATTAAAGATTGTAAAAAAATAAGAAAGTTTTGTGCCAATAAATTGGCAGCGATTTTTGATGTATAAATTCATGAAATAACGACGACAAAGTAATGAATAAACATTTTTATTTATTTGTATCTAAAAAAATTTATTTTGTAAATAATTTCATTATCTTTGAGATTTTTTAACACAACACATACCAAAAAAAAGTGAAAAACCGCTGCCAATTATTCGTCGCCAAGCTTGTTCATCAATTTTCATTGCTGTCTTTAATTTTTTGATTGATACATTAATTTTAGTTACAAGTTCTTATTTGTGCCATAAAAACCGCTGGCAATTCCTGGGCACAAAGCTTCTCAATCTATTTTTGTTTGCTATCCTTATATTTTTGATTGGTACATCTATGTTGGCTACCATTATTTACTTTGATGAGAAAAACTGTGTCTTTAATCGAATAAACCCAATGTATTCACTATAATTGTTCCAATATAGTCACAATTTGTTGAGGAAATCCTGGTATATAACTGATAGTATAGTAATGTTCATATGCTCCAATCATATGTAGAAAATTTGGTGCGTTTGGGGACAACCCCCCCTACTGATTACAAACACCCCCCTCACAATCCCTCCGCAACCCCCGCCCCCGCACCTTTAAAATAAGGCATAATTTGTTGAGTTTTTCCGTGAATTTTTTAGTGCTGAATTATTTCTCTACCCGACGAATACGTCCTCCTCCCCCCACCGCACAGGATTATCTAAGCCCCCCCCCCCCCTCGCAGCCACTTCACAAAATAAAATAAAATTTGTTCAGTTTCTCCGTTATTTTTTGGAAATAGACAAATTGACCATACGATAACATACTTATTGTATTGGTCTTGCTTCCTCATATATTTTGTTATCCTTTATAGAGAAAGATTTGCATTGGAAAGATTTCAATTTTTCTAGAATTTCAAATTATGTTTCCCAAATAAATTTCTGTATTAAATAAATTACGCAAAGGGCTATCAACTATTTTTAAAGCTTTTTTGGAATCATGGAAGCCTTATATCAGATAATAAAATCTACTTTTTGTAATTTCTTTTTGTCTTATTTGCCTTCAAAAAATGAGCTTTTAATATTATTTTAATGTTAAGGTGAACTAAAACTTCTATGAATGATTATTCCTTGAGAGAGCAAAATTGACATTATTCCAGTCCATGCCATCAGTAACTTTCTTTTACCCTGAGAGATAAGATATAAATGAATGATTTGTATGAAAACAATTTTACTTAACCTCCATGACCATCTATAAAGAAACCATTTTGTTTTCTTCACATATTCTTTTAAAATTTTTTAACTCATCTTCATTCAATGGATCGTACATAAAATTCAACATTTGCGTACAAAAAACACTTTCTTTAGTATTATCATTTTCGTCTGGTTTAATATTTGTTGGAATGGGTGAATTCAACAATTCGCAAGATTTGTCGTCCAATTCGAAAATTTGATTTATGTATAAAAGAGGATGATTCTCTTTGTCATCAATATATCTTCAGTAAGCTGATTTTTGTATTGGCATCAAATGTTATTACCTAGAACATTTTCCGAAATTAAAAACCAAGTAAAAAACTGTCGTTATTTGTAAGGTAACATAACCGTACCCGCTTTTTTAAATATATTATCTACATTAGAGATATGGTCAATTAATCCCACAGTAATCGCTGCATCTTTAAAAAATTCTAATATATTATTCCGTTGTATGTTTTAAGTCATCAAATGAGACATTTTGTTATTGTACTTTCAATTTTATTTTTATCTACCATGAATAGAAAATTTTTGTAATTGTCCAGCTGCTTTCATTGGACGTAAACATCTACCATCAGCATAGTTTTAATTTAATTGAAAATAGCTTTCTCCCATTCAGTAATTTTTTATAATTCGAATATATGCTGTATCACTGTCTTTGTGAATATAGTCGAAAATGTATTTTATACTTTGTATTGAAGCACAATATTCAACATTTGTATGACACTTATATTTCATCAGCAAAAATGTATCTAGACATGCAGCAAATTTAAGGAGGCTCCTTCGTGACGGTTCCCGAACTAAGATCAGGTCAATTAGATAGTTTAAAATGTGCTGAATCCAATGGTATAATGATTTATATCGCTTACTATGCAAAATTTCGAGATATAATTGATTTTATTTGGCACTTTCTAACACGTATTCTTATGGCGAAGCTCGCATACGCGATGCAAACAACCCAATAACTTGAATAAATTAACGGTTTCCGTAATAAGATTGCATAAGCTGGTAGAAAAAAGTCTCCTCTTTCAAATGACGCCCAGCAAAGTAAGTGTTACTCTGGAAAATTTTGAGATATTCTAATCAAAATTGATCGAGTCGTATTTCTACAGG
>JAPYYV010019943.1:0-12650 GCA_030522625.1 Copidosoma aretas
TACGCGAGAGCGGGCTCGAGGCCCTCCAGGGCGCCGACGTCCGAGCCCCGGCGTTCCTCAGCGCCTTCGGGCCCAGCGCCGACGGCGTCGTCATCCAGCCCGACTTTCAGAAGGACCTGCTGTCCTACCTCGGGCCCGAGTACCAGTACGGATACGGGTGAGTCTTGCTCGGGCGCGTTGGAAAAGTTTTTTTTTTTTTTTTGGGGGGGGGGGGAATTATTCACCACCCGACGCGATCATTTTTCTCCCGGGGTGTGACTTTCGACTTTCCTTCTTCCTCCCTCGCTCCTCGCCTCCGCGCTGCGCGGGTCAGCCGTTGGAACGGTTGCCCGTGGATACGCGACGCGCGAGTGGATACTGCGCGTGCGCCGTGATATTTCACACATAACAGCCAATTTGGATGGAATCATCGATATCGGTTATTGAAAGTAAAAATATGTATGTGTGCTCGTCGGGATTCCGAAGGGTGATGAAGGACGTTGGATGGTCGTTCGTGGTGGGAGGGACTCGAGTGACAGCGGTTTGAGGGCCCTCGGGGGGGCCGTGGTGATTTTTCGTTACAGGGTCCAGTCGAAGAAAGCCGAGCACGGGGAGGCCATTACGAGCAACAACAAGTACGATTTGTTATTCGGGGTGACAACGAGCGAGGCCCTCTGGAGATTCGCCGAGCGGGACATACAGAAGGGCTTCGAGGGCGAGCGCCGCGACAGAATCATAAGGACCTACGTGAGGAACGCCTACACGTATCACCTCACCGAGATATTTTACACGGTGAGATGTGCTCTTATATTTCCAAGACGACCCCCCTGTCTCGATTCTTTTCTCTCGCCGCTACTCTTTTTCTTGTACGTATAGCTACTGCTGGTATTACTATGTAGAGCGGATGTTTTCTTTTTTTCTTCCTTTTCATACCCTTCGCTACGTACAAGTACGACCCCGGTTGAGGGTCCATTGTCTCGAGGAAGGGGAGCTATTGGAAAATTTTCAATCAAGACGGGAGCTTCTTTTACGTATCGTGTTACTCGTTTGGATCTCTTCGTACCTTCCCTTATCGATTTTTACGAGAAGTTTAGCCCCTTCCGTTGGACGTTTCATTAAATCCTGATTTCCACCCTTCATGAGCCGTGTAATCAAGCGCAACGATCGAGAGCCACGCAACAGTATCTTCGGAGGGGTTCGTTTTAAAATAAATGTACAAATGCACGAGTACGCAAGTACATTTTACGCGAACATTAAAGCGTACTCACACTCGATCGAAACGCACTAACTTATTCAGTACGATTAAATTAATTATTCAAGCTTGAATGTATTAAATAACAGCTTTAATGTTCAATTAAAATCATACGAGATCAATGCACCGTGTTTTTCTCCTCGGTGCAACTCACGACTCTGTTAAAGTTTGGTAACGATTGATTCCCAACGAGCAAGCTTTACAAACAGTACCAATTATATCATCGACGTATCAGTGCCACTCATTCGATACGCTTCATCATGCGATCATTACTGAGCTTGTTTGGCAATTTAATGAAACGCGAAGCATCGCAAAATCCCGCGCGTTTTGAGAATTCGCAAATTATTGCGATCGAAAAATAAGCCAATCAACCGAAAACAAGCCAATACGATCAACTTTCGGCCGGGCAGACGATCGAAACGGTACGGCGATCCGCGGCTCTCGTGCAGGCGCACGCGTCCACGATGCATCTGTATAGCGTTCGCCGAAAGCCTGCCAAATCCATTAATTCAGATTAGCCCGGTCCCAGCCCACGCGCGACCTGCCACTAATGTTAAAAGCAACGTCCGATACGTGCATGCTCGCGCAGGAAGGGCGGGTCACTTTGCTGCCGAAGGCGTTCCTACGCACGATACGAATGGAAGCTGTTTTTCGATCAGCTGTCCATTTTCGGACGGCGGGGCAAAATGTTTTCACGCTCGATTTCCCATCCTTTCCCAAGGCCACTTTGGACGTGTGCGACAGCGATGTCACGAGCTCGCTAGCCAAGTTCGGATCGAAAGAGGCTGAAACCCGTTGGCCCTCCACTGTGCGCTGCACAACGAAAGCACCATCGCGTCAATCGAAGTGGCAACGGTACAGTATATAGGGGGAGCAGGGGGTTGCGTATACGGGGCTGTCTCCCGAAATTGGCGCGGCCTAATGGTAATAGGGCCGAGCGTGCACTACGGCACGTCGCGAGCAGCGAGCAAATCTAATCGGAAGCCTCCCCGCGCATTCGATCGAGACTCGGTGCGCTGCGGGAGACAGCGTTGGCGGAGGGGGGGGGGGGCGAATCTGCAGCCAGCACTTGGCTCGGTGACGCTTCGAGTCGCGCGTACACGCACAGCTCGGGGTACGGTCACGGCAACGGGACGGCAGTTGGGCGCGTTTACTTTAAAAGTCCGCTCGGCCCGCGAGACCGGCACTTGGCTCACGGTTTTCGGGAGTAATTTCGGCCCTGATCCATTTCTCCGTCTGAATTTCGGGGCAGAGCACGCACGCGCACACACGAACGCGGGCGTATAATCCCCTCCCGGCCATCATACTCTGCAGAGACAAACTTGATTATAATGTACATTTAGTAAATGTGTGCCGGCTTACGCGGCCCCGCCTACATTACGCCCGCCCCGGCGCGCATTGTTCTCGGGCTTTTTGAAAAATTAATGCCTAATGCGCTCTGGCGCGCGATAATGGCTTCAGAATGAATACCTACCCCCGAAACTTTTCCGCCCGACCGTATAGAGGGCGTTTTAAGTGATATTGCAGGGCGCGCAGGCATGGGAAATTCATTGCGGCTTTTTTTTATGAAGTAACGGAGCAGGTGGGCGGGATTACATTATTATCATTGTGAACCATTTTTTTCACCCGTTAACAGTGGCTTGAACTATACTTGGGAAATGCCGAGTACTTGAAAAGTTACACAAAAAAAATGATCATTTACGAAGGAAGGGGTAGAAATAACTCGGGCACCCAAAGGGAGGTGAAAACCGATCGTTCGAACGTTGTCGGGCGAGCCAAATTATTTCAAACACCGTCGCATCGGAACGTTACTGATGGAGCGTGCCATCGGGCTAAGCTGCCCGTTTGCAAGCGTGGAACGATGCAGAGAGTGGCCACGAATGCGCGTCGCCCGGGCGCCAACTGTTTTTTCCCGATAGCGCGCCCTCCACGAGCTCTCTCTCTCTCTCTCTTTCCCCCCACAGTGCGCGAGAGCGTGTATCCGCGTGCGGGGAATAACATACAACGCTTGCGTCGATTACCCGGCCGCGCGAGCTTTTACGAGCACTTTTACGTCGCGCATGTACTCCCGGTCTGGGATACCAGACTCAAATTGTGATTTTGCAAACGCTTCGGGCCGGCTGAAAAATTTACGGGACATTAGCCCGCGTTAAAATTACAGGCTCAGCCGCCCCTCAGCCATAAATGCCGCAATCGTCCGTGAAACGGTGTTTTTTGCTCGATAACGAAACGCGAAAAGGCCTTTTGCACCAGCAATACAATACCATATCATCATTGCAGGTTATAATAATTTTAATAACACCAGAGAAATATCTACGGCTGTGTAACCGTAGCGTTTGTAAATGAGAAATCGAGCGGTGTTGCCGGAATCGTTTATTTCTAATTGATATTTCGTCGAAGTTGCTACAAAAGGTTCGTTTATTACAATATTGAACTGGTTGAAACCTCAAACCAATATTAATCATTGATTAAAATTCAAACTCCAGCAACGTAATACCGTTCAAACCCAACGCACGGTAGCTGATACGGCACGATCATACGTGCACAACATGCGTCTGATTATACTCGTTTTTTACTACTTAAATTGACACCACCACCTTAATTGTAATATTTAAATCCGAGCAACGCATGACTGCTCAAATTCAAGGTATGGTAGCTAAAAATGCAGGATGATTCGTATAAAAGTCCACGGACGAGGAGTGCCTGACCATGCTCGACTCTTGCTACTTAAATTAACGATCCCCTTTTTCATCCAAATAACTGTAATGAGTAGGTACATTCTAAAATCTAAAGTCAATTTATGGTTGCGTCCGACCATACTTGACTTTTACTACTTGAATTCACACTATCACCTTTTTTGTGATATTTTTCATTACTGCTCATACATACTGCGCGATACCACAAAGATTTTAATCTTTATAAATGTGGCCCGGTTGACTACACACGATTTTGACTATTTAAATTCACACGCATTGACGCATTACTGTTCAACTTCGATGTATGGTAGCCAAAACTACAGCATGATACCCATAAATTTAAAGTCCATGCTTGAGGCATGCCTGAACATACTCGACTTTCACCACTTGAATTTTATTTGGGCTTCTTTGGAAAAAATATGAATGTTGAATTACTGTTTACATCTCTGTTTGAAATAGGAAATATAACATGAAGATACAGAAAATCTAAAGCCAATGCATTGCATGCGTCTGACCATATTCGACTTTTACTACTTGAATTCAGACCTTCACCTTGTTCGTGAAATTTAATCTGAGCGAAGCATTACTGTTTGAATTCGGGGTATGATAGTTATCAGTACACGGTGATACATATAAATACAGTCAATGTATGACATTCGTCTGACCATACCCTACTATTACCGCTTGAATACTCACTATTACTTTCATCGTACAATTCAGTTCTAGTGATGCACTATTGTTTACGTACAAGGGACGGTTGTTAAGGTGACACATATCAATCTTGAACTCTATGCACGAAGCACGTCTGACTATACTCGGTTCTTACTACTTGATTTCACGCTATCACCATAGTCATGACATTTTTCTTTATCTGTTTAAATTAGTGGCAGCTCATACATACTATGCGATCGGATTACGTCTTTAACTTCGACGTCTGACCATACGTTACTTGTACTACTTGTATTAATACAATCACCTATTTTAAGGGGTCTGCTTGATATCTAAAGCTATGATAGCTATTTTTTGTTTTGTCTTTGACGTTTGTAGCTTTAATTTAGACACAGCAGTATTGACAACAAAATCGAGTGAGATCACTTATGAGGGAGAGACACAGGATTTTACGTAGTTAGTAGATGTAGGAGATATCCATTTGAAGGAGGACCAGGAAATTTTATTGTTTTCACTTGAAAATTGCGCAGATCGTGAACGAGTACACGGACTGGGAGCGGACGGTGCAGCACCCGATGAACACGCGTGACGCCTGCGTCCAGGCCCTCAGCGACGCCCAGTTCGTAGCGCCGCTCGTCCAGACCGGCGACCTCTTCACCCTCAGGCACGCCAAGAGGTCGAGTAGCTCGCACGCCTCGACCTCGGCCCACGACGCTATCGCTTCCGCGGCGGACAAGGAGCCCGTGCCCAAGACCTACTTCTATGTCTTCGACTATCAGATGAAGGACGGCGACTATCCCCAGGTTGGTTAATTAATAGTTATTATATTTCTTACCCAAGAATTTTTTCAATGATTTTTTTCCATCGTTCAAAAGAAATCCTCGTACACCAAACCTCCAGTTCAATTTCATGCGAAGCAGTAAGGAATTTTTTTCTCAAAAAATATCGAATCCACCTCTATTCCTCGGCAGGATAGGTATAGTCGAGAAAAATTAATTATCTTTGTAATCTCGAGCGCTCTTCCCTCCGCACTTCTCGGAACCCATGGTAGAGGAGTAAAATATATATAATAAAAAAAAAGTAGACAAAAAAAAACGGGTCGGGAAAAGAAGCGCAATCTCCGCTTTCATTCTGCGCTAAGCCTAGCCGACGCGAAACAAAGTGAAACGAAGCAAAGGGAAAAAGAAGACGAACAACTACGAGCTACCGCGTAGAGCGCAGCTTGGCCAAGCCGGAAGGAAGAAGGATAGATTCGGATAGCTCCGTAATATCGCGCCGGACGTCTTTTCCCGGCCGATAATAACCTTCCGTGTCACGACGTCCGTGTAATAAGAGGAATCACACTGGGATCCGGCCGAGCTTGAAAAACTCAGTCGCGCTCGCGAATAGACGACGTAATATTTAATTAAAGCGATTCGGCCACGTCGCCCGTCCCCTCTCCCCTGCTCGGTCACACGTGTGTTGACCCTTTCTTCTCGATTGAATTCAGCGCTCGATTAACAAAGTTTCCCGCAGGATATCCCACGTCGACGTAACTCCAATGGCACAATTTTCATCGAACGCTTTGGCGCCTCGATTCCCCTCGACCCTTCGCCGTTCAGTTTGACGGGTCATGAAATTTTTTTTTCCCCTCGCGCTCTTCGGAAACATTGAAACCCGTCATCGGTAAGTTGAAAGAGAGAATGTCAACGACGAACTCCCGAGAAATGCCGCGCGCCGCACGCATTTTCCGCGGAACCGCGGACTTTTCTGACGGAGCTCGTTACAACTTTTATCCCGAGCCGCCGGGAGATCCTATGATGATAAACAAGTCCGTCGTCTCCGGCGCGCATGTGGGAGAGCCAACGAAAAATACGGAGCCGGGAAGTTTGAGGTAAAAGTTTTTCCCATCTCCCGGAGCAGTCAGGTGGTAAACCACTCCGAGGCATCGCTAATTCTCCCTCCCTCTCTTAACTTCCGGACTCTTCGCCTAGTGGCTTTTGATTACGCGGGACTGGGCGCCTGTACGGGGTACAGCTTGTATTTATCCACTCGTAAATTAGCCGGCAAAGATTCCAGCGCTATCTGCGCACGTATAGCGCTGCGCGCTCCCACCGAGCAGACTCCCCTCATAATTTCGCCCGGCTAATCGGCGGGATACTTTATTATCCTCCCCATTGCGTATTCAGGGGTATTTCCTTGGGTCGAGCGTGCACCGCTGCACTTGTTTCTCCGTATCGAAAGCACGTTCGGATTTTCAAACCGCGAGCAATCGAACTTGAAATCTTTGCAACTGCAAATCAACCGGAAAACCAACCATTTGCACGCTTGTTTCAGCCGCGTAAAAGTAAAAAAATCATCACTCGTAGAGGATCGACGGGCGTCTTCGGGGAAAAGCAACCGAGGCTCGATAACCAGCTGTCGTAGGCCGGGGCAGCTCGTAAAATTAGATTACCGCGGCGAAAGTTTTAAAAGGCCGCACGATTCTCTCCCTCCGCCTCGCCGCGGCCTTAAATCGCCCTCCCCGGGGAACGTACCTACGCAGAGACGAGCAGACGGAACACACAAAATGACGAATAACGGTAACGAGGAAACTTGCCGGCTGTCTGCCGGGCCAAATAAGTTTCGCCCGAGTATAGTGCGCGAGCGTGCGTGCGTGTATATGTGACGGAATAGGTCTAACATACAACTTTGGACGAACGCGCGAGCGGGAAAAGACGGCGAGGGAGCGGCGGTACAAACTTTCGCGGGTTCTCGTGGGGGGGGGGGCGCTTTTTGTTCCTTCGTTCGTTCTCTCTGCGTGACAAATACAGCCAGGCCGAGAATTATTATTCTCGAGAATCGATGGAGCCATTCTTCAGCGCCGAGGCCCAGCGGCCGCGCGAGGTATTCGTCCCCCGAATTTATGAATAATCTCGGGAGGAAGTCGCCGGGGAGAAATCAAAGGCGCACTTATTCTTCGAACGGGAGTTAAAAAGTTTGGCCGATATTTCGCAGGTGACTGAGCTTCCCGTCGAATATCCCCCCCCCCCCCCCCCCCCCCCCCCCCCCCCCCACCCTCCCCCCGCGCGCCGCCGCCCGCCCGCCCATCTCGGAAGATTTATCCGTCACGGAGGGGAAGCTCGCCCACCGTTCCGGACCGAACGAACAACAATGATCCCCTGCTCGATTTCACAGCCCGCGGTGGAGCCATTCGTTTCCTCTTTCGTACCCGATCGCGCGCGGTGCGGTCGAGGAGAAGAATAGAGTTCGAACCATCGCCCTTTGTAATAAACTATAGCGTTGATGCATTTCAAAAATAAAAAACATCGGCGTCCACGCGAGCAGCTGCCGGTTCCACCCCCCACTCCGGATCGCCCGAGATTTAATCACTCTTCCGGTTAATCCCTCGGCAAAGTCCCGACGAAGACGATAAGCCGGACTGACTCGGGAAAAGGGAGTTTCGGAGCGGGGGCGATTAAAAGAGAGACTGGAAAGAACGGGAGGGGGCGGCGGGGGGAAAAATTGAGAGATAATGAGAGTGCTCGCGCCGGGCTTTGATAAGACACGCCGGGGCGAGAAGTCGAGGGGCGAGGGGGCCGCGCCAGTGGTAAACAATGCCCGGCGTGATTCCTCGGGAGGCGCCCGCCGAGCCGTCGTCTGGAAGGTGAAAGGAGCCCCCCTCTCCCAGAGCAGCAGCAGCAGCAGCAGCAGAAACTGCCAGGGGGGGCTTTTTAAAAGTCCCCCGGCGTCCGGGGGCTTCCTCCCGATGATAGCGCCACACTCCACCGCGGTCCGATCATTTTCCACGGGCTTTCGCGTCCAGTGGGTCTTTCTTCTCTCGTGCCTCCCATGCAGGGCTTCCCTGGCAACGGCAGAGCACAGTCGACCCCCGGCAGACTTTGGAGGTACGTCTCGAGAACGCGCGCCTCAATGTTATTGCACCGCAAAGTTTTCCCGAGCAAACGAATGGATGGACAAAAAACACGTAACCGCACACTGGCAGGACAGGGATGTGAATCTGTCGGCGATCATCCCGAGCTAACGAGATTCCCGGCTGGATCGAAAGCCCCGTCTAATCTTCTCCTGTACGTACACGTGTAGTCCACGGCACCCGACAGCATATCACTCCCCCCCCCCCCCACCCTTATACGCACACGCGCGCCCTCGCCACGTAATTTGCCCCGTCCTCTTTACGCACCTCGGCTCTTTTCTCCCCCGCCCCGTCGTCGCCCCGATGGATCCCGGCGATCCTGTCGGCGCCGCTCTTCGGATTTACGCGTCGCCTCCTCCTCCTCCTTTTTCCCCCCTTGCCTTTCAGCTCCCCCGGTCCCCCGTGTTTCTAAAACGTTTTCGCGCTCGGGCCCGCGCGCGGACATTTTTCCTCCCCCCCCCCCCCCCCCCCCCCCCCCCCCGCTCGGCCGGGGCGGGGGGCGCGCGGACTTTTTTTGCTCCCCGCTCGAGGGGGGAGATCGATCGGGGCAGTGTTCGTTGCAGCTTTTGGGCGCGTCACCTGCGCGCCGAATCGATTTGGAGGGATACGGAGCGCCGCGGGCGAATATTCGAAAAATAGGTGTACCTGATGGACAGCGGTGGTCGAGTCGCGCCGGCGTGAGCAAGTTCACGGAACGTCATGGCAACGATTTCCGTGGATGTTTCGCAGGAGTTTTCAAGAGCCCACGGCGCAGCGGAAGGGTGGCCATGCGCGCGGGGTGAAATGGACGAGGAACAAAAAGTTGTGGAAACAAAGGGAGCTCGACGCGCTGGGGGGTAAGTAGGTACGAGGGGGAAAACGTACAGCGTCGTTGAGGTCGGGAGCGGGAGTGGATGTTGAAAAATTATGGAGGCAGCCGTGCCGGTGCGAGACTCTATTCACTTAGTGATATAAATGGAAGGCGAGGGCTGAGAAACAGGGGGAGGGGGGGGGGGAAGAAAGCTAGCGTGCCCGTACACAACACTCGGAGGAGGGAAGGCTTGGACTGCTGCAGCAGCGCGTACGGTAAATCTTGAGCGAAGTTGACGTCTCGCGCCCCATACGTAGTAATTCCAGGGCTCCCGCGTCGCGATGCGCCGGGACGTGAACGAAATTCCCGGCACGTCCTCCACCTACTCCCCCGCGTTACTGCTCGGCCGTAGCTCCGGAGGGACGGGAGGGAGAAAAAGCCGCCGGACAAAAGGTGCGAAGCGACGTCCCGGTGAAAGGACATAGAAATGGAAGCGGCTCAACTCCCCCTGCGATCGAGCGTGGGCAGCAGCTGCTGCTGGGCCATCGATGGACGTTAGCCGCGTCAAACCTTCTAATCTCCTTCTTTACTTCCGAAGCCTCGGGATGTAGGTGCGCCGTGTTTCGAGGCAGAACTTTTTAATACCCGCTCTGCAGTGTCGGCCGAAAAATGCCACCCTCGATCGGCAGCCCGCGATGATGCTGGGGTTCGATTCAATAAATATCAGGACTCGAAGGGAGGAAGCCTCTTCTCGTGCGAAAAATTCCATATCCATTTGAACTTTACTCGGGAATTATTAATTTTAAATCTTGTGGATAATCTCGTACGCATGGACCTTTTACACCACAAAGTTTGACACTGCTTTGTTAAAACTTCAGTTAGTTATCGTAGTTTTCATTTGGAAACATTATTTCTCTCACTCGCGAGTACCGATTGAACTAGAGTGATGCAATTATCCTCTCCAGTCGGTCACGCAGCGATTTGAAAGGCTTCGCTCGAAATTATTCTCCCGTGCAAAATGGAAATGTCAATAGAGTGCATTGTACGCCGATGGCCGTCCACTCGTACGAAAAACCGTCACGTCGCGTTGTGTATTTTCTCCATCTCTCTCTTCGTATTTGTTTCTTTCAAATCTCACGAGTCTCGCGGTCGCGTTGATTTTTCCGTTCGAGAAATTTTAAAAAGCGTCAAAACCAAAACGCTATGCACTCGTCGTCAATTTTCGTGTTTACTCTCATAACTATGCCCCCCATATACGTATAGTGTCCCGGGGAGTTTGAGCTTCGTTTTCATCATTCACCATTAGGCTCAGCTTTTTTTCTTTCGCGTGCAAAAAAACCATCGCCCACGCCCAGTGGAAAAAGTGTTGGTACGACGCGCGGAGGAGCAACCAAATTGAGATAAACACGACAGCTAAGACGTTGACGCGTGTTATAGCGGGTAGAAAAGAGCCCCGCAAATGAAACGCGGATCTTTGAAGAAGGAGCGAGAGAGAAACAGAGCGGAGGGAATTCATTTTCGAGACACTCGCTTTTTTCCTCGGCTCGTCAGCTCTTTTTTGCCCAATATCCCAGGCCCGGCCCCTCCGGGACTCTTTTATTCGCGGCTTTTCTATTCCAACGCTAACGTTCTCTCTCTCTCTTTCTCTCTCTCTGCGCTTTATTCTCCTTTCGTCTGGCGCTAAAGCAAATTTAATGAAAAATTTTTGCGTGACCCGACAAAAAAGGTGCAACCGGCGTGATATTCGATTATAACTCTGGGGACGGGCTATTCAGCCGGGAACTATTGCTCACTAGCCTCCCAACTACCTAGAGTTTCATCGTCGTCGGAGCTCTTCTAAACTTTGTTCCCGCTCGTCCCAAATTGTCCAATTCGATTGCAAAGTGTTTCGAATGACTTCAGCCTTACGTACGATTTACAAGAGTACCTACATATCAACAGTGAAAAAAGGGGACAAAACTGAAGAACGCTCGATTGGTACATCGAGTTTCTTGGAACGAATAATGTCTATTCTACAAGTTACTCGCTGGATACATCGTATCTCATCTTCCCGAGACGCCCACGTCCGTTATACGCCGACGAGTTTGCGCGCAAAAAGGAGACACTAAGAGCAATATGAGCTGCTGCTGCTGCTGCTGTACCGCTGCTACCTACTGCGATCTATAATATTGAAATTCAGAGCAGGGCCGCCCAGGCCAAGGCAGTTGGATTTATCTTGTGCCCCCTTCCATCGGACTCCTCGTCGCAGTCCTCGTCGTCGAGTATGCAAATGAATACAAACAGCATCTGAAGCGTTTGATAAGCTCGAAGTAAAGGCAGCGACGAGCAGCAGAAGCATCAGCAGCAGCAGCGACAAGAGCAAACAGAAAAAAAAAAAAACAAAAAAAAAAAACAGAGGAGACGGCGAGAATTAGTCTTTCTCGGTGAAAATGCAAACGAGAGAGTGTCGGAGCTAGGGTGAGAGGCGATGAAGCGGAGGAGAAGAAGCATCAACGAGATCTCTTGTTTTTCTCGGCGACAAAGAGCCGTCAGAGTCTTTAGCGCGGCGGTGCAAAAATTTTCCAATTAACTCGGCCCTCCTGCTCTCAAAGAGAGGTGCGATTGGTCACGTAACACATGGGCACGGGTTCTCCTCCGCCTTCAGAATTGATTATTTTCCGGTAGATCGATTCCATTAGATCCCTATTATCGCTCTCGTTGGCCTGCTCGTTTCGGGTCTCCTTTTTTTTTTTTTTTTTTTTTTTTTTTTTTTTTTTTTTTTTTTTTTTTTTTTTTTTTTTTCTAAGAATACGAATAAAAATGTGCTGAAAACGCAGGAACCAACATTCACACAATGGAACTGGAAAAATACGGGAGACTCGCTGTGAACGGGAAATTCCTTTTTACATCCGCGAATAAAACTTTGCGAGGATCGAAATTTAATATCGGACTACCTGCGTCGAAATGCGGGGAATAAATATTGTCTACGCCCCTTCATGCCGTAAATATTTTCCATACCTGCACACTGTGCAAAAAAAAGCTGCTGCGTGCACGCGTATAAGGGCGCGTCGATTCCCCGTCTCTGTTTACAGCAGAAGACTCTTTCGAAGAGTGCCAAGGGGAAGCTCGAACTGCTGCTGGATAGACAGCCACGGGGAATCCCAAGGGCTGGCAGTTTTATTGGAGAGTAGGGAGGGAGACACTTTGCTAACAATAACGCACGCACACACGCTCGTGACAAAAGGGCGTTTTAATCAAAGGACTCGCACCGCCAGCGCCCCGCGTACGATACACGGGGAGGCCAGTCCGGCCCGACCTACCGTGCGCTCTACCGCATGTGCGTGCGTCAAGCTTCGTCACGAGGTATTTTCATTGGAGCGCGAAACAATGACT
>JAPYYV010019954.1:0-16504 GCA_030522625.1 Copidosoma aretas
GGGGGGATTAGCTTTTTTTTTTGGTTGGTTGGGTTGGATACCGTTGTAAATACCAAAGAGAGCGATGGTGCGTCTCAGACAGGCAGTTCCGGCTCCCGTCCGGGAGCCCTATCCCGTCTAGTCAATATTAGGGTTAAGTGTACGCGCAGACTGTACATAATTATTCACAATCGTTGACACGTGATGATCTAATCGTAAGTGTGTGTGTAGGGTGTATGAATTAACGCAATATAGTAGCATGTACTGTAAGTGATCTCTGAATGTTAGCGTATCAGTTGTCGATAAATGAAGATTCATGTCGCTGGATTCAATTAACGGACAACACTTTTAATTATTTTAATCAACGGTCTATTCATAGCAAGTGCTCGTAGAGGAATAAATCACGGCTACCTTGTTAGTCCAATTGCTTTCGTAGAATCATACTTCTATTAATTCATACACATGCTTTTTTTGACACAATAACAACCGTTGTCCATTAATCAAGTACAGCTACATTCTCCAATACCAGCTCGTCGTTCCTACAGTTGTTTTACAGTTGAATAAAAAAACTCTCTACCACTTGCTCCCAAAATGATTCGATGATCCGTCGATTTTACAATAAATTCGATCGTTTCCAGCGGACGAACAGTAAACACTCCCCGATGCAAATACCTCCTCGCGCACCTCCAAATCGAGCGCGCTCCCTCACCCGCGAACAAATCGGCATCAGCCGAGCTCTCGCGCCACCGGCCATTGCACGAACGCGCGCGAAATCAAGTGCAGCACGCGTCGTCGGCACATCCAGCGGCGCGAATCCGATCGTCGGAATGCTGCACACCCAGGGCCGCGGTGGATGGGGGGGGGGGGCGCTGGAACGAGAATCCGACGACGCGCGCGTGCACGCCTAGATGCACCCGGGGGAGGGGGAGAGGCAGGCGGCAGCGAATAGATCGTAAAGCACGGCCGATCCTCTGGAGCGCGCCTAATGCGGAGCGTTGGGAAACAATGAACGCGGCGATCGGCGGCGGAGGAGCCGCGGCTCGTTATCTCCGCCCTTCGCGCTCCATTTAACTGCAAACGCCGAATCGGACGCGCGCGCCGGAGTTTTAAACAGCCGCGGCCGTCCCCGCCGCCGCTGCGTACTAATACAAACGGGGGTATAACTGTCATCGTACCGACGGGGCGCCGTATACAGGCTCGGGGGCCGCAATAAGGTCCGTCGTTCCGCGGCTGCGACGCTGGGGGCGAGAAGATAATTGCGCCGGGCAGATTTCGAGCGCCGCCGGCTGCCGTCGTTCGCCGTGTTCTTTCGCGAATTCAAACGAGCCGGGCGGGGATCGTCGTTATTGTGCGCTCTTTTCGTTCCGGCGCTCGGCTCGTTGATGGCTATTGTTATCGTCGGCGTTGGTGCTTTTCTTGTGATTTGCGGATTGCCGGAGGCTATAATGTAATTCGGGATGTTTCTGTCGGTGTATTTGTGTGCTTGCGTGGAAAGCGATTGAAAATGTGTGTAAATTTTAGCCTTCCTCGGTGACAAGATCTAAAATTTGGATGAAATTTGTTGGAACTTGCGTAACGGGCATGCATGTCCGATCGAAGCAACTGTGTCAGTTTCGAGGAACTCTTGAAATGAATTTGTTGAAACAGAGCGGACTTTATCCAGACTTTATCCAGATACGACACTTTGAACCTCCAAAAAGGTTTTTTTTTACCAATGAGTACTATGAATACTCAAAGACAAACAAACATCCTTATATTTAAATACCGTTTTTGAGTACATTTAAAGTGTTTTTTCGTGCGTTGTAAAAAAAAAAAATAAAAATTTATACATCCTTCTTTTTCTATGTTTATAACAATATTTGGTAGTCAAAAAACCTCCGCAAGACAAAAACTTTTCTGAAGTTTAGAGTTTGCTAGTTAATAAATTAAGCTCATTTAATTGTACAAAAAAGTATACAAATTACTAAGCTTATTTTTTTTTTTTAAATCAACTTTTCTCGGAAACTTCAAAATATCAGTTGCTTTCACCGGAGATATCTTTACTAGGCACGATCGCAGGAAGTTCACATAAACTTGCATTTTCTACGGAATTCATCCAAACTTTGAACTGTTTCACGCGGGTTTCACACGTCATATAAATTATACTTGTCTTTCGCACAGGGCACGTATCGATGTCTACAAGAATATTAAGTGCACCAGAATAAGATCCGATGAACGATGTATAGACATTTATTATTCGTACATAAATATATCAAAGAAGCTGATGCTTGAACGTCTTTTTCATCAAAACCATAAATTATAAAATAATTATTCGCATCTATAACTGTAACGAGAAGACGTTTTACCATTAAATGTATTTACAAATTAATATGCACTTATCATGCGATACGTACACTAAGATTATCATGTAAGAAAAACTTTGTATCATAAACGATTGCTGTACGAAAATTCTTAGCGCACTAAGTATTAGCAATAAATTATAAATTTTTTGTTTCGTTATGAAAAATAATTTATCGCCCGATCGAATTGTTAACGTATTTCAAAATATATAGGTATATGAACACTGTTATCTCGCATCCGTGTAAATATCGCACCTGTACATATATTACATTGTATATCTAACCAACTGTACTGTATTAACTCGAAAAACTGTTGTTAATTATATTAATAATACAAATAAATACCGAACCTCAAACCAATATCTATGCTTTGTTTCACTTTTTGCTCCCCCCCTCCAAAAAAAAAATCCATCCCACTCGAACCATCATTCCGCAGAAAATTTACATTCACCCGAGCACTTAAGTACCTTAAACGAATGGCGATACGAAAAATTCCACCCGTACGTATACGCGCACCATCCGAACTTCCGTCCGACAATCGTCGAATGTCTAAACTCCCCCCCCACCGCGCGGCGAAACAATAAGCGCGGCGAGAGAGAGCCCCGGAGAAAAAGCTGCTCGGCGCTCATCCTAATTTGATGCCCGGGCCAGTATGGTCGCGGCCCGATAAAACTTACCCGTCATTCGTTAGCGCGCGGGAGCCGGGGAATACCATGGACTTCTTTTCCCGTTTGCGGACGCGCTCCTCTTCTATGCGGGGGCCGGCGATCGGTGGTAAATCACCGAAAGCCGATTACGAGTCGGCAGATTAATTTCCCGTCCCCGCTCCTTCTAGTTTCGAGGTCCGCTACTTATGGGGTGGTCGGGGGAATCTGTATTGAGAATATGATACCCCGCCCCCAAGTGTGTTCGGTGACGTGCGTGGTTCGTGAGCTCGCAGCCTACGAATTCGGTGACACGCGCTCCTATCGGTACAAAGCAAGGATGCGTCGCTTGGGTCGTTGAATACGAACTGTGAATATTTCGACGATTCTATAAGTGAACAATTGGATCTTTTTTTTCACAATTCGATTCTCTAAATATGTAGATCATTTTTCATCGGGTTTGATATCTGCTCGTGTTGGGCAGATGGTAGAGAGACATGCACCAAGTGTGAATACTTGAAAAGTGGGTTAAAGGCGATCGAGTCTTGGACTGTAAACCAATTGTGGTCGAACAAACGGTCTTTGTTAACCCACGAAGATAATGATGGAAAATAGTAATTATTTGTAACAAGTATCTTTGTAAATATGCGGGAAAGGCTAAGTATTTTTTTATTCATATTATGGTCTGATAAAGTTTAATGATACAAGAATTATTGTTTCACCCGTAGATTCTCGGGGTAACTCTGTCTTCCCGTTGACGATTCGACAATTGTTTTTACGTTCCGCGATTGTAATATTTTCTCATCAAAGTCCAGTATACATGGCGACAAAATCGTTCCATCTCCCGTCCGAGCCGATCGCTGCTCCAAAAATCTGTACCTATGCACCCGCGAACGCCCCGACAGCAAAATTTCCAAAAAAATCACCAACCCGCCCCACTTGCGTGATCAGTATACGCAGCCATAAAAATAATCACACTCGACCACGCGACCCCCCGAAGATCAGCGCACCGCCGATGCTATCGCGGAGCCTCGCGAG
Source organism: Copidosoma aretas (assembly GCA_030522625.1). Taxonomy (NCBI): domain Eukaryota; kingdom Metazoa; phylum Arthropoda; class Insecta; order Hymenoptera; family Encyrtidae; genus Copidosoma; species Copidosoma aretas. The sequence continues at coordinate 4,001 of JAPYYV010019954.1, forward strand.
TGAAATCACGTTTCCCGCACGAGTCAGCCGCGAAGGGATTCCTCGTCCCCCGCGCGCTCCCTTAAACGGATCATACGTAAGCCCCGGGCCCGCGGCCGATACGACGAACAATCTCTTACCGCGCCCTCGACGCGGCTTAACTTCCAGCCCCCGTTTTCTCGACGGCCGGGGAGTATAAGTGCGCGCCTGTATACCCTCTGCGGCCCGAGGTCCATAAAGATAAATAACACGGGGCGGGCGCGCGCGGAGCCCTTTCGACGATCCGCGCGGCCCTCGAAACTTTGGCCGCTCGCCCCTCCATCGGCTGCTTCTTACTAATTTTTCGGCCCCCCCCCCCCCCCCCCGCCCCCCCCCCCCCCCCCCCCGCCCCGCCGCTGTCGTGCGGTCATCGCTCGGAGAGGAGCGAGAATTTTTCACTCGTCCCTGATGCAAGAGAGGCGCCGGGTTGTTGGATTTTTTGTGGCACGACGGATGAAAGGCGGGAAAGTAGATGAACTCGAGTTTTTGGGGACAAACGGGACAAGTATGACTTCTACACTGGCGACATTTCACGTACATGCCGTGCCGAAGTATGGAGATTGTTTGCAGTCACAACGATGCCCTGGTGTCTCTTGGATATATATGTATACATATATTTCTCGAGCGTCCGCGTGGAAGAAAAAGATAAGAAGGCAAACGTATATAGCTCGGAAAAAATGTACGGCCTCGAGTCGAGAGCATTTTTTTCCGGTCCAAAATATTTTTTGGGATTCAACCGTATGGTACATTCGTTGCTATTACTGTTAAAAGCAGGAAAACAGCTGTTCGAAAAAACTCGAATTGTCGCAAAAATGTTCTAACAAACAAAGCTATACCTGTTCCAAACCAAAACACCCAAACTCCATACATTCACACGATGCTATGATAAAAATTGGTACAGCAACAACAAGTAATGGAATACCAGAGCTGTGCGAGAAAGCACCCCCGAAAACACGATAATGTGGCACCCCGTTCCCCCGGTGTTTTTCCATAACCACCGACAAGAGCGCAAATCTCCTTAATCCCTTCCGACTCTGACCTTACTCCCTCCCTCTTCCGGCCTCTCCGTCTTCCCATCCTCGTTAGCGCTCCGACTTGGTGCTCAACGTACAGGGTCGTGAGTCCAAACGCACACACGGGCCCTAACTCTCGCGCCGCCCAACGCACGCGCGCGCACACTACTGCAGCCGGTCACCATATAATAATACATACGTGAGCGAGGCGAGCATGCTTGTTCTGTCAGTGAAATAATGACGGTGTGATGTAGCGCCTAGCGCCTGTGCATATACCCCCGTGCAAGGGGCGGCTGCGCGATTCGACGCGGAGGCCACGCGGGCGACGATTGGACGCGGACATGCTAATACGGCGTCCGTTCCAAGACATTAAGCCGATCCCTCTCCTCTCGTCGGCCGACATCGGACTGTCTGTACGTGTGTGTACATGTGTACGCTTGCTGGGTACAGTACTCCGTGCGCGCGATCTCTCCCCATGATATAGCGATCGTTCGATCGAGATAGAGACGTGGCGAGGAGCGGCATCGGTATAACACGTGTACCGTATACGGCAGATTTGTCGTGCGACTCTTCCCTTCGCGCTTCTACGTCTCTCTCTCTCTCTCTCTCTCTTATTTTATAGCGCGGCGGGGATTTATTGAAATAAGTTTCGCTATCGCGGCTGCGAGACTTCAATTTGATCGAAGACGTCCAACCGTCGAACGTGGGACTCGCGATTTTAGAATTTATGGGGGTGGCTGTATTTTTTTTCTGTTTTGCGTTGCATTGGTAACGGGAGTTTTTTTTTTTTTTTTTTTTTTTCTAGTCATTGCACGGGTGATACAAAAGGTTTACGATTGGGAACTTTTTTTAGGAGCAGAACAAATGTCGATACGTCGCTATGAAAATCAATACCAGAACAGTATGAACGTCAATTTTATATTTATGTAATTATTTGCATCGATCAATTCATTATCGTGCCTTATAAGACAGGCTTGGTTCATACAGAAGTGCGTTGTACTGTGTTGAAACATAAAAAATGTAGCGGAGAAGGAATAAATGAAATAATGAAATAAACAATACATACAACCGCAAGTCGTATGTTTGGACTGTGAAGTATATTACATGGGATTTATTTATCGTTTAAAGGGGCAAGGAAGAAAAATATTCGAAAGTTGTGCAGATGTATACACTTATTGTATGGATGTGGTTTACAAGTGCCCCTTCACAGTGCAAGCTCTTCTCTCTTCCACCCTTCCTATTATGATGTACGATACCACAATTACACTTTGGTATACATATGCCAATTGATAGTAAACTCATGAAAATTTCAAACATCTATGATAATAGAATCAAACACATGCTTTGATTTAAAAAAATTTTAATTTCTGTGTATGACCTTCGGAATAAGACATTTATCGTGTATTTTTTCTTTGTCTGAAATTCTTTCGAATTTCCAATCAGATCTTGTACAACGCAACAGCCGATTCAATACTTCAATTATTTTTATATTTCTAAGTAAATTGTACCTTTGAGTACTCCCTTTGTGACTATGATGGCATATAATGAATAAAATCCGGCATATCACCCCAACACTGTCATATCAGTCCGTTTTATCTTCACTTAGAGTTACAATAGTAGACAGTTTATTAACAATATAAGATAAATGAGGTGTACACTGTACAATGAAAAAAGATAAATTTTCTTCATGTGTAAAATTAGGCAACAAATTTTGTAATTTTCTCGAATATTATCAATTCGCACTCTATTCGGCTGATTAATCACCATAATTTGTACTTTTATATTCCTCGCGAACCAAAGTAAATATTTAACGAAGCATCCATTGACGAGTATTTGTGTTTGAAAATTAAAATATTCATCCGCTAATTTCATTGCCCTGTCGACCCCTGTTGCAAACAATACTGACTATTTTCCACGCCCTGCGGTTCGAGTTAAAAACAATCGGTCCCTCCCACACTTGAGCGCTTTAGTCTCGTGCGATTTTTGTCAAAACTCACGCTCGAGTCGCTCAACGTCAGCCCGATCGCGGAGAGCCGAAAAAAATTACGCTGCATTAAGCACACTGCGTCCCACTTTGTGCGACGGCACCGCGCGCGACCCCCCCGAAAAAGTCGATTCGTCTCGGTCTTCGGGAATAAGGACGAGCCGGCGCGCTAAAGTGACTCGACTGCGAACAAGCGGCTAACATCGGTCTCACGATAATCCCCTCATATTTCGGACGCGAGTTTTGTCCGACAACGAGCCGTGCCTAACGCGATTCGCGCTGCTACGTGTATGTATGGATATATTTGTGTACACGGTGCGTATTCTTTCGTCGCTGCCCATCGCTATTCTCTCCCCGCCTCCCCTCTGACACGACGACGACGCCTCGTTCAGCGTCGTAACAATGCAGTCATATGCTCATTTGTGATGTCGTCGATTGTTTTCTGAACTACATCTAATGTGTCCACGCCGAACCTTATACATCACTTGCACCGTAAGTTCAAGTGCATTGTTCGAATTTATAGAACATTCATAGACTATATACATCACAGAGATGCGAGTAATCAATCGTACAAATAACTCGATTAAACTTTGATCGATAATATAACTAGCTTTGTTGAGTGGGAAAATTTCAATCGGCAAAAATAGCAGAAGGCCGTCTGGAATTATTTGAACGGCTCGTCACTAACAGGTAAAATTACTCGAGGAACTAATAAATTCATAAGATTATTAAGGGTCGACTGATCAACATAAATATGAAATCAACTGGAATTATTCATACATCGATATATTGATTGAGATCCAACAGCAAAAATCTCTTTCAAAATCAACGAAATTATGGAATCATTCTGAGACGATAATTCAAGTAGATTGGAAATAATCTAAACTAAAAAAACGTGTCAAACGACTCGAATAATAAATGTGATTTTTCAATTAAAATTATTTAGAATATTGAACTTGTCTCTTTACACCAAGCTAAAATCATTATAGATTGAAAAAACACCATAAAAATGATTTTTAATAAGTTGGCCCATGAATAATTTTAAAATCATTTCGGAATCGTCTGGAAAAAAATCATCCGAATCGATAGAACTGATCGGTATACCACTCGTGGTGTACAATAAAAAAAAATAACCATACAAACTGCGCATTGAAAAAAAATTATGCTACCACACTTGGATTAACAACACCGCGCTCACAAAAGTCCCGCCCCACCAGTCACCGGCGAGACAAAAAGCGCGAAACGACTTCCTCGCGCGGGGGCGCGCGTAAATTCGCCATAAATACGCGATCCAACGACACGTCAAAAAGCTTCAAGCATCAAGGGAGCAACAAAGCCGCCCTTAATTTCACCCCGCGTAATCTGCTTTGTTCCCGCGCGCTCCTACGCACAAGCGCGCCTACCCGCTAAACTCGGCCGGACGATGAATGCGCGTATGATAATCCCCGCGGCGAAAACTCGCGCGCGAAAGAGCGGACAGGAACTGCAAAAGTCCGCGCGCCGGCCGACAAAAGAGCCGTGAAAATAGGCCGCGCTTTTTAACGCTCGCGCCGAAAAAACAACGGCGGGGGAGAAAAGCTCGGCCCGGCGAGTCCGCGAGCGACGAGGGAACAAAAAAAGAAAAAAAAAGCGGCGATCCGCGGACCGACGGACGGACGCTGCTGCGCGCAGAGGCGGCGCGGAGAGGGTCCGTCCTTCTCGCTCGCGCGTTGCCGGCGCGGGACAGTGCAATAATTCCGAAAGGAAGTGTCAGGCGACAGGGCCATTGTCGCGGCCGGCGCTCAGCCCCGCGACGAAATATCGCCCAGTAAATCAAGCTGCTGCTCTGTTCTGCTCTGCTCCGGTGAACGGAGGGCCTCAGGGGGCGGGGGGGGGGGGGGGGGCCGAAGGGTTCGCTCGCTTCTTCCGCGGCTTTAATCACCCGCCAACCCCCCCCCGCGCTGGGATCGTAAATACGAGCCCGCCCCGCGTACGCGCGCGGGGAGATTGCCGCGCGTGTAGATTGCAGCTCGGCTGATGCTATGGTTTCTGGGTGCATATGCGTGATTGTGTGGGTGTGTGTTGGATAGCAAGGTTGCGCGTTGCTATGGTGAAGGGAAGGTCGAGGTTTTATCTGAAGAGACTTCAATTTTATATTTTCGAAAGACGTGGAAGCTCTCGCAGGCAGGACACGCGATTTTATCGATCGTCAACACTTTATGATTATTGCATATTTTGAACATGGCTTCTTTGATTTCATTTGAAAAAATTAGTGATACGATAATAGATCGCAAGCTAATATTATCATCATGCTCAATCATTAAATTTGAATCGATCATATTCCACTCGATGGAACGCATAGATGGTAAATGGTCTGATGGTAAAAATGAACTCTCGTTTTTTTCAGAAATATTTATATGAAATCACTATACATCAAGAAATTTTATGAAGTCCATTGTAAAATCCTTAAAGCCTAGTTTTGACACTTTTGAATTGCACAATTAAATGATTTAGTGGTTCATTCTTTGACATTTGGATTTGATCATTTTGTGTAAGTAGTAGATCGACCATTTTTTTTCAACTAGAAATTCATAGCGCCCAATTATAGTGTCATCGTGCATATAGAGAGTTCTGCTGACTAAAATAAGCGGTTACTACCGTAATGCCCCTAATTTTAAAGGTATTTTGAATTATCAATAAGGTGAATATATTGTACGACGGATCTTGATATGCATATGCTTCAATCTAATGTTCGTTGAAAAATCCCTATTTGGGGCTTCAGAATTGCCAAAAAACTACCATCACGGTAATGACAGGTCTGTCATTACCATAACTTTTTTAAAAAGTTTTTAAAAAATCCCATGTTAATAAATATGTGTTTTCTAAAGACGACAATAGAGCCGGGCCCAAAATTTCCAGCTAGTTTGGACCTCACATAATATAGAGAAAATAAAAGAAATATTCCAAACACTAAATTTTGAAAATCCTATTTCCCACACCAAAATCTCCCGTTTTTGACTCATGCATATACTACGTAGTCAATTTACTGACTTTACTATGTATACATTATTATTTTGTTACTTGTACTAAAATAATTACATTATATACGTATATGTTATAAAAAACTACTCTATTTAAGTTTTAAGTGTAAGATAAGTCTACTCACAAAGTATAATCTCCTTATTTCTTACTCTGTTCTTGATCGCTCACTGCTCCGTACAATACGTGTTTACTCGATGAATGAATAATTCACACTGTTAATAAAGCTTAGTCAGATTTGTGAATCAGTGTCAGTGACCTAGCTGAGCTGCGCACTCTGTACTGCGCAATGAGCTGCGCAGCTCACCAGATGCTCTGTTAAAAGTGTTAATCATTCTTTCGTCGAGTAAAAACGCAATATATACTAAGCAGTGAGCACAGCAACATTGTGAGATATTAGGAGATTATGATTCGTGACTTATCTTGCACTTAAAAATTAAGTAGAGTAGTTTTCAATAACGCTTACGAATATAATGTAATAAAATAATAGAGTATGTAATAATGCCTTTACAGTCAGTTATTTCATCATATGATGTACAATTATTTCTTTTAGTATAACTAAAGGTGATAGATAGGGTAATATTGTTACCTACGAAGTGTGACCTAAACATCGAGTCTGGTGCGGGAACATTTGGGTCAGGGAAAATGGAAAGAATTATTTAATAAACTTGTAGAGGGCTACGTAAAAGCCCGGAAACGGGTGTGCGAGGAAATCTATACCAATCTTTTAAAACTTTTCATTTGGGCATGAAATGCGTATAACCCAAACCATTCATTATTTTTTCTCCCTAATATTTTATTGCCAAAGAAATGTTTTTCCTTTAACATCATTTATACACACAATGAATGCACTTGATGATTCACTTTCGAAATCGAAACATGTGAGATGCTTAATTTTTTTGATACGATGGCAATAATTTTTACTTGCATCAGGTAAACTCGGGGGGAGCTTTCCAGTTTACAAAATCAATAATGGACTGAAAGTTCTAGAAAATTTGCGTACATCTCCATAGTATCAGTGCTCGAAATAACGTATTCCATGGCGCCACGTTGTTGTAATTTATATTTCCACGAAAAACATACGTTATTTCCCAGCACAGTTCAGCGCAATACAACGCGGCTGACCGACCAACGCAAAAGGCCCGTAACATTTCCGACAAAACGCATTCAACGTCCGCCAAAGTTCCAACCGAAGATCCCAATCTTCCAGACCCCACATCAGCCGCGACAAAGATACCCATCGCCGCGCGTCCGAGCACCCCGTCGCATTTCGCACGCCCATTCGATCTCAAGCAGGTGTCCCGTCACCGCGCCCCGGTCGTTCGGCCCGCACGCCCGCGGAATCGCCCTTCCCGGGCGCCTCTCGCCGCATGCGCGCCACCGATACGATCGCTCCCGCGCACGGTATCGCCAAAAAGTTTGAAGGCGCGCACGGCCCCCTCCCCCCCGCTGCTCAAATACGTCCGACCGCCGCTGGGGCAATAAAACATATCTCTATCTCGCAGCTGTGTAGCCGTGCCGCCGCCATCCCCGGCCTGCGGTTGATTCGTAAAAGAGCTGCGGTGCTAGGCGGGAGGGGGGGGGACGGCAATTTACATTCCTATCGGGGCTTCGGAAAAGATACAAGTCCATTTAAATAAATTAGTCGGTCTTATCTGGGCCCCCCGGTTTCCCCCCCCCCCCCCCCCGCCCTTCTATCTCCGTGCTCCGCCTCTCCGCGCTGCGGAACACACGCAGTTGTACAACACGGAGAGACCGTACACCCCCGGCTGCTCCTCTCCGCTTTTGGATTAAATAGCGCTTTATCAATTTTCGCCGCGATTCGTCGCGCACGCGCCGCCCGGGGACGCCCCACCGAGAGGTGAACGAGTACGTGGGTGGGGGGGGGGGGCTCGACTTGCGACCTCCTCAATATGCGCGGCACGTGCGAAGCGACTTTCTAATCTCCGCCCCCCCTCCGCGTCGTGCATTGCGCATTATCCGCTGACTAATTGCCGAAATGTACATGTACGCAGTGTATGTAGAGTGTAGTGCATGCGCATATGAATTTGCGCGACGATGCGCTCCTCGTGGACCTGGTGGGGGTGTACTTGCGTAGGTATCGAGGTGGGGGAGCGGGGGTGGCGTCGAGCGCAGCGGGAGAGCTGGATGGGAACCGGGAGCGCGGGGGCCTATCGGGATCCATAATTCCTCATTACGGCGGAAGGAGGTGGTGCTCCGATTTCATTAGACGATCGGTCGTCGGAGCGGCCGGGGGGGGGGAGTTGATTCTGGGCCGCGATCGTGGTTCGGCACGGTACAACGCATGCACTGGTGGAGAAAAAAAAAAAATGCGCGAACCACTCGGGTGTGATGTAACATGTACGCTAGGCAGTAATGTGTTCAGTGATGAAAAGTCGAAACAAACGTTTCAAGTTGATGAACAATGTTTTTCAAGAGTCTATTTTGATCGATCGATTTGAAGAATAATATTTTTATCCAACCAGCAACTTTTTTCTGTCTTTGTTTCATCAAATACATTGAACTGAGTATGAAACCTGTAATCACGAAAATGATAATCACTAGTTTCACAAGCTTTTTTAAACTTGATTGAATTGATTGCACATGCGTTAAGCGGAGTAGGAAACTCGTAATTAAAAAGATCATGACTATTTTCAAACCTATGCTTTGAAGCTACAAGATACTAACTCAAATGTCTCCAAAACGTCTCCTGCGCATGCCTGTAATACATAAAAAGCTCCACCTGTTTCGACCATCAAATTGATCCTCGGTATCCGAGCACGAGAATAAAATTCAGACCGCAGAGGTCGCGAGCACAAGTTAACGCGTATACGTCGCATGCATATCAGAGACCGTGCTCGAGTCACGCAAGACCGGATCCGACGGCCCGCGGGAAGAAAGATGCGAGCGCGCAAGACGACCATTAGCATTTTCGCCCACACTCGCGGGCAAGCGGGAAACAAAAAAAAGTAGCCGCTCCTCTCCCCGACGGCGTGACCGCGCGTGTGCGCACCTATATTTGTACACGTGGGTATGCACATAGGGGAGCAGCGGCGAGCGGGTGCGCGAGCGCGGGACGACGATATAATGGGGCATAACAACGGTGTTAACACGCGCAGGACCGGCCCACCCCGGACAGGCCGACCCACGTGGGTGAATTACGCCGCTGATAATTACCGGGGAATTAATGCGCCCGGGCTGCGCGCGTGCGGGCTGGTCCGCGTTGTTTGGCCGGAGTTTCCCGACAGGACCTTTCGCGCGTGTGTTGTACCGAGTCGGGAAAATGAGAAGGGTTTTAATCGGATTTCGGGGGTGTGAGGCTTTGTGGCGTTGTATCGTACGGGTCGATGAATTATTGTACACTTTGGAGAGACGATCGTGTCCGTTCGTACGAATCAGATGGTGGAGAGACTGAAGATTAATGTGACAACACGAAGGTCGAAGAATAAATAAATATGTGGCAGATGACAGTTACGGATCGATCAGTTTTCCCGTCTAATCTATTTTTTTTTTTTTTTTTTTTTTTTTTTTTTTTTGTTTTTTTTTTTTTTTTTTTTTTCATTCTACGACTGTTTCGAGGTATAACTCGCCTAAATAGTTCTGCATTGCTGTGTTACTGTGCTTTCGTATGTTTTCATCACTGGCTTGAGAGGAAACAGCCTCAGTTTGAATGTAAAGCAATGGAGACCTACAGATTTTACATAAAGCCTTGTATCGCGGTTCAGGAAAACATGCAATACGAAAGTGACCTCAGAGAAGTATAGTCCTTACGATGGTAAATCTTAAAAAACGGCGGTTGAAGCACATTATCATAAAGTATGAATAAACAATTTATACCGCTAAAAATATACGTGATGTAACAGAGAAAAAAATGTAAATAACATTTTTCTCAGATTTATGATGGCCGATCGACGTTCGCTCTGAGAGAGAAGAGGGTGCCGTTTGATTTTTCACCCTCGAAAATCTATACCCACATTGCATCGAGCCTACAGTAGCTGTGAGTCATAATGGCGACGTAGGAACATTAGTTGATGAAATTTCGTCTGGCCGTGTGTGCTGTTCGATTGAATGTTCGGCAAACGGAAATAAGCTTTGTGTTTAACAAGCTTTGTACATGTATTTGCTTTCATGCGGTTAATGTCAATCATTAAACTATTTAATCATTAAAAAGAGTGAATCAACAGTACACTGTTTCCAGCCAACGGTACAAAGATTTGAGACGAATATTGTGGGGCAAATTTTCACACCGTTTGAAATAAATTTTTTTCCCAAAACGGTTTTTTGGCAGATAATGGTGCTGCATGTTTTTAGAATAAAAAATTTGAATAAAGGCATTTGAACCAATACTTTCACACTTTTCAAGCTTTAAAATACGACGTACTGTTCGAGCTGAGAAAATATTTGGAAATCATTTTCTATTACGAAAAATTTATCACATTATTGGGACAAAATTGCTGGGCAAAGCATTTGAAAGAGTAATAATGCCTGAATCTGACTCCGTACCGACGAACTATACTCATTTTACAATTCAAATACCATCGAACAAAAACACGGACGCCCGTACCGAAAATTCATCGAGGCGTCCCCGCGCGCGCTGACCTTTTTTTTTTCCTCCAACGAACTGATGATAAAAAGCGAAAGCTCCCGGAAAAAGTGATTCATAGGAATGGAATAATTATAGCGTAATCAAAGTCGACATGCGGCCCGGAGAGGGAGTTATACAGCGGCGACGGCAGAAATCCCCAGGACGATCGCGTGCGCCCACCCTCCCCCCCCCCCCCCCCCGCCAGTTTCCAGCCAGGGCGAGAGATAGTTTTAATGTGAATTTATTGCCATCTAGATTGGATGGCCGGAAAGTGCAGCGAGAGGCGCACGTCTAGCGTGTGGCGCTCGGCTGATACTGTGCGCTCTCTCTCTCTCTCTCTCGTGCTCTCTTTTCCCGCTCAAAGCGCGAATGTATAAAAATCGAGTGCGCTCAGCAGTGCTGGAGTATGCTTCCACTCTCGGTCCACCGAAATGGCATTTTTCACACGCGCACGTATACAGAACGAGAGGTCGGTGCGGTCGGGCGACATATATGCACACCCGATAAACGAACATCTCGTTCGTTATTGCTGAAAAAGCTTTGTTCCGTTGATTCTTTTGTGCTCCCGTGAAATGTGGCCTTATCGGCCAACGGCTGCGATTGGTTTTGTATCAGAAGGTCGCGAATGGAAGCAGATATATTTCAATCAATGATCCATGTTTTGCAAATAACGCGCGTCGATATGTTAATGATCGCTTTTATTTTTTGCACTCCTTTTTTTCAAATTATTTGGCGAACTTTTTATAAAAATTAAAGTTCAGATGTTTCAGATGGATTTATGCACGAGATGAAAATGAAATGTATTGTCTATTATGACTGTATACAACTTCGTCAAGCAGCTAACCACACGGGTTGGTCGGCAAAGCCAGAGAGTGGAGGTTGCCTATTCTGAATCGTCTATTGTGGATAACTTGGTTCGAGACACGGCCAGTAATGATTGCAGATGCGCGCAGTGTCTTCTTAAGATGATGATTTTATCCAACAAAGGTAAAATTAATATGGTCAATAGTCCACTCCTTCTTCGATAACTTTTTATACCTGATTCCAATTCGCTAAAGCAAATTCGTTTACTCTCCAAACGATTACTTTTTTATAAATTGTTTTTTTTTCTTGCCATTCAACGATTTCAAGTAGTGGAGTTTCTTACACCATTATTTCTTTCAATGCGTATAGAAAGTCAAAAGTTACATGCTACGTTTGAGATCACCAAAATTTCCTTCGTTGCTCATTGTGTCTCTCGAATAATGCTTATTCTAGCTTATCGAGCTTTTTCAACAGAACAAACTGGTACGCCATCATTATTTTTACTCACTTGTAGCACTCGACATATTGCACACTTGCTAATGTCATATTCCTTTTTCCTGATAAATCCAAGGCAATGCCAAATAATATAAATTACTAGTTTAAAAACGATTAAAAATGTTCGACTCAACGCAACCCGAGCGACGAACGCGACGATCGCTCGCTAAAAATAGCCTTCCACCATATCGACGCTCGCCCACGATTTTTCTTGACGCACCGCGCGCGCGCGCACCTCCACCAGGGCAGATACACACCCCGGGCGTAGCGGAACAAGAGAGAGAGAGAGAGCCCGCAGGAAAAGGCGCCCCGGCGCTCCTCCTCCTCGCGCCGTAATTCACCCGCTACTCTTTAATTCATATGGTAATACCGAGCGGCGCAGCCCGGCCCGAAAACTTTCCGGGAACACAATGCGGGGAGGGGGCACAACACAATGCCGGAACGCGCTCTCTCGCTAGGTATCGAACAACACTCGCTCGCCGCGCGAACTAGATACTAGTGTAGCCCCCCCCCCCCCCCCCCCCCCCCCCCCCCCACCCCCCCCCCCCCCCCCCCCCCCCCCCCCCCCCCGCCCCCCCCCCCCCCCC
>JAPYYV010019957.1:0-23016 GCA_030522625.1 Copidosoma aretas
AAAAAATCATACCCCATAGCGAGATATTATACACCTCGTCTCAAAAGAAAAAAAAAAAAAACCAAACCCCCCCCCCCCCCCCCCCTTATCAGACAACAAAATGACAATCCCTTTACTTATTTACGTCACTTTGTACAACATGTGAGTAATTTTCTTGCGATGTTGTCTGACGTCTGACTGTCTATCTCTCTCTCGCCCATGTTTACAAACACTCTCTCTGTCGCGCACATAACCTCTCTTCTTACATATACAACACACTCACGCGTGCTTACACTTATTCTTCTTTACTTTTTTCTATCAGATTAAAAGCAGGAGGGGCTTAAAAAAAAGGCTCGGCATCTGCGGCGGCGGCGGCGGCGCCTGGCCAACAACTTTGCGTCGTGAAAAAAAGAGTCGGCCAACTAAGTCGGCTTCTTCTCTCCTGCCTCTCACTCTCAGTCACGGTTCGGCTTGGCTTCTCCGTCGTCGTTATTAATTAGGTAGCGGGTGAGTACTTACTTACTAAATATAAATTATATTTTATATTCAAGCTTTTACTTACATTTTTTACACACACATCTCCTTGGTACAGTTTTTGCTTTTGTAATTTGTCTTCCTATTCTTTGTGTTTGTTTTTTTTCCTCTAACCTCTCTTTCAATGGGCATTCCATACTAATTTTTTAGTTTTCGCAACAACAATGTAACTCATTCATAATATTTTTTTTAATCGTGTAAGATTTTCACTCATTGCCACATACATTGTTTTCGTACAACTGATATTATCATATAGTACCCTACTATCATACAACAACGATCTGTTGATTATAAGTATGAAAAACGGTGACGTGGTGCGCGCGATGAGCTTTTTCACTTTTCCAGAAAAACGCTTTAGCAGTGAAGTCATCGTCGCCTATTCCATCGTTGACGAATGACGACACACTGTATTCTATATTTGTATCCGGCGAACACAAGAAAGTACCTATCTCTGCTCCAAAAGTTAAAAAAAAACTTTTTCAAATCGACTGAGCTCCCTCACTTATGTGCTTATCATCGAAAATGAAGTCGCTCTAAGATAAAATCGCGCGCGGCAGAACTCCCACACTCCCAGTCTCTCACTTTCAAGTTTCCATGTTTTCAACGTTCTAACTTCCAACACCTCCAACAGTTCCAACTTCCAACATGTTTGTTATACATAATGTACATGTATATAAACTTCACACGTATACATACGTGTTCATAGTTCATATTTCATATGTATACAAGCGAGATTTGTATTTGTAATCGTCAGTGGTTTGTTTAACATTAACAGGTGTGGTAACTGGTAGCAGAGCATCAGCAGACTGTGCGCGTCGCGCCCGTACGCATGCACGTCTGCCGACGTCGTCATCATCGTCAGGAGCAAAAAATTTCTTCGAGTACAGTCTTATCTTAGCAGCAGTCCAGCGGTTGCCGCATAACCTCGTGCTCGGGGAGTTCCTTCCTCTCTTCGTTAAAGGGCACTCCCTTCAAACAGTACTTATTACATAAAAAAGAGGAACAATGTCCGAGATCAAGGATCAGCCGGCTGCAACGTCATCGTACCTGGATCCGCTGTACGATTTCGTTGGTGAAATCGTACGCAGTCCTGTGAACCTTGCACTAGTAGGTCTTATTGCTTTACTTGTGTACAAGATATACAAGACCAGGAATCAACGCTACGAGCCGGCACCAGTGGTCAAGGAACTGCCCAAGCTCAGGCGTGATTTCACAGTTGAGGAGCTCAAGCCTTACAGTGGCAATGGACCAGATGGCAGGATCCTGGTTGCTGTTAATGGCAATGTCTTTGATGTTACCAAGGGTGCTAGGTATTATGGACCTGGTATGTAGCAACATTTTATTTATTTTTAACAAGTGAAAGAGAAATGATAGAATATTCAGCTGGAATCATTGGAATGAATGTAAAAATTATAATCAGTGATAGGAGTATGATAGTGATGTTTGCAGTTGTTATCGGGAGGCATGATGACAAACTGATAATATAGGGAGTTAGGGGAAATTTTTTAGACTTTTGCTTGTACTTAGTCATGCATAGCTTATGAGAAGCTTGAAATATGAATGTGGTACTGCAGACATAAAAAAGTAATGTAAGTATGAATGAATAAATCATGATGGAAACATAAGTATATGATTTTTTCTAGAATAGCTTATTAATTTTTTTGATTCATCGGGATGAAATGAAAACATGATGGGAACTGATTCTGTTTGCCAGGTGGACCTTACTCTGCATTTGGAGGACGGGATGCAAGTCGAGGCTTAGCAACATTTTCAATTGATCCTGGTAAGGATGCATACGATGATCTCAGTGATTTGAACACAGATGAAATGAACTCCGTTAGAGAGTGGGAAGAACAATTCAAAGGTTAATAGTTTTTATTTGTTTTATGTAATTTTAGTTTATTCAATTTAATCAAACATTAATTTTAATCGCATTTCCAATAATTTAAATTGATTCAAATATTAATTTATTAAGAGCTTTAAAAACCGCTTTGTATAATATTTTGACTTTAAAAACACGCCAGAGAATTAGTTTGATTAAAATTAATGTTTTAAAATTTATTTTTGTTGCAACAGTTGTTTCAACCAATTTTATACAAGCGTGATTTTGATTTCCACCACTACTAGACCTGAATAAATGAGCTTGCCTACTGACTTTAAACTACTTTAAAATTTGTATTATACATGAGATCAACGTTCAAGGTCGATACTACGTTTACAAGCTCATTTTTACTGAAAATGTTTGAAATTACGTGAAAATATTACAAACACGAGTAGTCTGAAAATTTTATTTCAATTTTAGAGAGGTACGATTATGTTGGTAAGCTTCTGAAGCCTGGTGAGGCACACACAAATTATGCTGACGAGGAGGAAGAAGATAGCCAGCAGGAAAGTGAAGTGAAGACGGACGCCGAGTCCAAGAAAAACGAATGACCGTTGAAACGTTGGGCCAAGCTAAAATTCCGAATGTTAATGAACATGGCGCGCACATTGTTGTCAAGTGAGGAACAAAATTTATCCAAAGTATCGTCGTGTGTGAGAGCAAATTTGTGTCTGTTTAGTTGAATGTTTTTGCTACCACAATACACACACACACACACACACACACACACGCACACACACACACACACACACACACACACACAGAGACAAACAATACATTAATTGAGTGCAAGCCAGAAAAGTGTAATAATAAAGAACAATACAAAGGACTGAAGTCGTCGTAGTAATTAGTACAATAAAAGATCTATCATGAGTGCTGGCTAAACGAGTGATACAAGCTCGCGATGTCGTGCGGATGTTTAGCTTTTATACTATTATACATTATAATAACAAGAAAGTTCAAATTGATCGACGTTTCCTTGTACACTACACTTACCTGTTTGACATTTCGTTTGTGCTAATCAAATGTTTTACTAGCTTGTACATGCCTTTCATATTCTTTTTTTAGAGGGAAATATTATTTTCAAAGAATATATTTGAAGGCAGAGGCCTCATCAGAACTAGTGTAACGATCAAAAGTGTGCGTCTGGAGCTTTTTTTATGGCTGAAAATTTTTTTATATTATGCTAATGTATATTTTTTGAGTCAATGTTCGAAAGAATTTATTGTTTATTTGAAAGAATAAAAATTTTATTATAAAATTTAATATAAATAAAAGTTTTACTAGCCTGTTATACGATACGGGCTGATGCTATATGCGACACATTGGCGTGTAAGTGCTCAGTGCACCAAGTGCACAAGAGTTTTTTTTTTTAATTTCTCGTTCACATCGATCTCAGTTCAAAAAGTGGATGTAGATGATCTCTGTTGAGCAAATAAAAATTCGCAAATGTACAAAACAAGATTTATATCTCTTAAAATGGAGCAAAAGGGAAGGTAGGTATTCATCTTTGATGTGAATTTCAGGAGAGAGGACGAGTCCAGTGGCATTTATAATGTCAATGTTGAAAATGTATCGATAGGGACTATACTTGTATGAGAGGCTTAAATTAATAAATAGCTTAAAGCTGCCAACAAAAACAAATTGGTGTTTTATGAAAAATTTATGTTCGTGAACTGTAAATCATCAAAAAATTCACGTAACATGAAATCCTGAGATGTCATGTTCAGTGTGTTTTTCTCGGCATTTGAATCTTTGTTCCTATTTATTATGCAGGAGGAATAATACACACAACGATGAAAGCACAAGAAAAAAAAATTGAGCTTATCATTGGTTTGGTGCTTCTTCTTGAATCTTTGTGTCTTGGAAGCCGAATTTTGGCGCAATTATTGATGCAGTCTTCTTTCGTGGTCTGCACGAAAAATGCAACTTATTTTTTTCTGTTTCCTATTTATTTCTAATTTATATGTGGCGATTATCACGCCATCTACGATATTGCGCTTTTTTACTGTTTTTATATATATTGATCGAAAAACATACGCGTTAATTTCAGTTCAAGTTAACATTTTTATAGAGACATATCAGGAGAAACTGTGGCTCGGGAAACACATACCTCTAAAATCTTTGTAATTTAATAGTTTTAGCCTCCTCTTTCGCAACCTTGTTCAATTACCTCAACGCTTTTTTGTGAGAATTCACTCTATTTGAGTGATGCAACTGATTGATTGTAGTTTCAACAAAGTTCTTTTTTGAATTAATATATGTTACATCAAAGCTGCTTTGTTGTTCCCAGTGTTTTGGTAACTACTTCACATGTCACCTTGGTGCAGAACTCTTTAGGAAACTTGAGCGTCAGATAGTTCAAAAACTGATTTTTTTACTGAAGCGTATAATGTGCTGTCAACCAACCGAAAACACAGGACACAAAATAAAATGTTTTCATAATTCTTTCATAAAATTTTCGTTTAAAATAATTGAAAAATTTAGTTACTTTTCATCATCTCTTTTTGCTTGAATCTTCTTCTTTTCTACTACTGGTAAACACTTCAAAATCTAGTTTTTTATCGACTTCAGAATTAATAAGTTTATTGAAAATGGCGCAGTTATTATTCTTGATCAAATTTTTTATCAATATTAATTTTCTCATTCTTTTGCCACTGTTGGGCCGTATTTTTCGTTGTTTGTTTTTCTTTTTCTTCATTTTACAATTATTTTTTTGTCTTTGTTTTCAGCGTTATCCTGACGAGCATTGATCGTTGAATCGCCAGCAGAATTAAGATTTATTTTACTGGGTGGCAATGATGCTGTCGGGGATCGGCTAATACGAATCAAAAGCTTTGGCTGCTTGTCATAATGCCTATAGACATTTCAGAAAATCAAATTTATGGTTTGCAAACATCCACTTTTTATAACTATCGAGAATTGTAGCGTGCCATAAAGATTCCAAGTTTTGTATTTTGTGATCCGTTTCAGGGCTGTCATACACGATGTAAATCATCTTAAGACCGATTTTAAGCATCCAAGGATAGCAATTCATGCCAAAGCACCCACGTAACATAGGGACTCGCCTCAAAAAAACCACCAATCATGTTGTAAACAATTTTATTTAACCCACTTATTTTCGTGATTTCGATTGTAATTCATAATTTGCATTTTTTCCTACATTGAAATCGGGCGGGCTTGCGTTGTACACATAGACCTGAATATTAAAAAATAAAATGAATATTTTAATGACAAATAGAGTAATGACTTATTCCCAACGTCAGATAATTTGCCCGAAATAAAGTTTATAGTGTCGATTGTACATTATAGACTCCAATCATCGACCCTACGATAACATTACTGATTGCAATAACCATATTAATAAGGATTTTTTTAAATCACTAAATACCTATACGTTTTTTGATTAAAAAAAACTGCGATATTATTTTTCAACCGCATACAAGTGCTTCAGTGTGTTTGACATCTCACAAATGTCAAAGAATAATTTATTAATTTAAAATTTTTTATTTTCACTTTATAAAATAAAGTTTGTAAAGTTTTAATGACCAACTGCATGGTGTTTGTTATCGAAAACACGAGATGAGTAATTTAAACATTTTCGCTTCATTTGTTTTGTCAACATAGAAGACAGCTCTCAATTAAAATCTTGGGGGCTGTTGGAGTGGCTTCAATGAAAACTTAATGTTTATTAAATCCCAAAGAGATGATGATGAAATATTCATAATTCTTGATCGACCGTCCTAAGCGTTTAAGAAAATGCATCGATTTCTTCTTAAAAATACAGATATCTTTTTCAATCAAAACGTCGAAGTCTTCATTGACTAAATTGTCTAAGAAGAATTTTTGTACACTGGTTCGAAAGAAAAAAAAAAAAATGTACGAAGTACGTGCCATTGTGGGATCTACGATGGAACGTGAATGGAGAGGACGGCGGGGATGAACGAGGGGCAGCAGTGGGTGTACGCATAAAAGGAGCAACTTGCAGTGCACGCATGCACACAAAGACGGCCCCGAGACAGCCGCCACAGAATTCAAGGCTCGATTCTTACAAGCCGATCGCTCAGTCAGTGTATAATAATACGCACTGACTACATCTGTTGCCGTTTGGACAAATTTTAACTCTACCATTCGATAAAGAGATGCATACCCCAAAAACAATAAAGAGGAGAATTAATATACTTGTCGATTGAAAGAACGAAAAGGTGCGAAAGAGCTGCATAGGTGTGTGGGCGCAGCTCTCTGTCAGAGAGGGGGGAAAAAGAGAAGATAATGGATTTGCTCCTTTCGCAGGTCCGATATGTTCATATTATGTATACATATAGTGTCGTGTGCGGTTGCTGATGATGGTCTCGCACACACACAGAACGTGGTGGGGCAGGCGAGGCACGCGACTCCAACTTCACGATTGGTCGGCTCCGTTTTCTTTCTTTCTCCCTAGTCCCTGTTCCCTCTTTTCCTTCATCTGCTTTTATTCGCCGCGCTGACGCCGTCGCGGTACTGCCGCGATCCGCGCTTCTCTCGCTGGATTTTATGTACTTACTGTGTGCAGTGCAAGTGCGAGAGCCCCTCCTAAGGCCCTCACCTCTCACGGCACGAATCTGCACGAATGACGGAGGAAGGTACGATGAGCTTTGCGACATCCTTCGTGCAACACCCCTTCGGCTTCGTGGTTCTCTGATTATTATATAAGGGGCACGTTGTGAGAGATCTATGTATCATATGCGTGGATTTTAATGATTATGGATCACTCGAATGATGCATATACAACTGATTTGGACGAATTTAGTACCACCGTTCCTCGAATTATACATATTCAAGAAAGGACCATCTCCACAAACTGTATACCCCTATAATTGCGGAGCACAAAATAAATATTAAAAGATCCAAACGCGGAGAGAAAAAAAGCAACTGTACAAGATAGGCACTTAGGCAGCAGCAGCTGCAGCTCCCCGTGTCCATCGAACCCATATAATATCCATCATCAGCATCAATCGAATATAGATATATATATATATATATATATATATATTCCCTGCAGTGTATCAGTATGTGCAGCAGCCTGACCGACCGATCGTCCACAAAGCACTGCGTCAGAGAGCGAGCGAAATCACCAAAAAAAGAGGCTGCAAGTCGACGAGAAAGGATCTGTTACTGGGCCAAGCTGATATTACGACGTCGCACCAAAATAATAAAGGCGCGCGTGAAACGCGCGATCAAATTTTCTCCCGCTCGCCTCCTTCGCTGCGAGAGCCGTGAGTTATAATAACGCACAAAGGGAGATGTAAAGGGGAGCGGAGAAGAAGAAGAAGAAGAAGAAAAAAAAAAAAAAGAGAGTCGCGCCAAAGTTGTGGCGGTGGTCCGCAGCTGTTGTCTCTCGCGCTTCGACACGTTTGCTCGATGCTGTTGATGTTCGCGTTGTACGCCTCGCAGATGGATGCTGTTGCTGCTTATCTCTGCCTGTGCAGGCTGCAGGCATCAAATGTCGGTTTGAACAATTTTACAGGACGTGTATCAATATTTCTTACTTCTCCGTAGGATTTTCGTTTTTTTTTTTTTTTTTTTTTTTTTTTTTTTTTTTTTTTTATTTTCTTATGACGTTGGGTTTTGTTTTTTTTTGATTCGAGAAATTGTCCTCTTCCAGCATCGAAAAATCGAAATAGTATAGAGCAAAAGGCTGACTGGTTCATCAACCTCGCGAGAACAAAGTCGAAAAACCTCGCGAAAAACGAAGAGAGCGATGGCGATATTCTTCCAGGGAAACGGTATATAATAGTTGAGCAGATCAGTTGGCCTGCATGTACATATTATACACATCTATTTCGATCTATATAAGTACTGCAGTGGCGTCTGATAATTTACGGGAATGAAAGACAACAGAAGACGCCGGTCGCGTGCCACTCGTGCCACTCGCACGCATCAGCCTCCCGTCATCATCTTCACTCGATACAAGACCTAAGCGCACATGGTACGCACTTTTTTTTTCCGTGCACTCACAAGCGTACTTATATGAGCGCACAAAAGTAGTATGCTCACAGTTACAAGCTGTGATAAATCTGTGATAGTCTTATTGTTTTGATATTTTGTTCTTCGCACTATTGGCACCCTTCAATATTACATGGGCGATTTTTTTTTTTTTTTTTTTTTTTTATTGTTGTTTTTTTTTGGTTTTTTTTTTTTTTTTTTTGTTAATTTTTTTTTGTAAAAATTGCGATAATATCCGCGAGGATTATATACGCTAGGCATGTATCTTCAAAGCGGGCAAAAGTGGTGGCGCGAATGTTAAATAATGCAACTGTGGACAAACTTTATAGTTAATCAGCATCATTTTTACAACATAAACACCAATCAATTGTCAATTTCGGCATATTTTGTCTTAATATTTCAAGAAAATGGAAAGAAAATCGAAAAATACACTTCAAAAGTGGCGTGTATAGATACTTAAAAAAATTAATTCAGATGAATTCTATATACTTTGCGCTCATGAGGACACTAACATACAAGTTGCTGTGAAAGTCAGAACAAAAGCAAAATCAACAACACACAAAGAAAACCTTTTACATCAGTAAACACTTCCATGCAGCGACCTTGAAATGTATGACAGCTGTACTTAAATATATACAAGTTCAAGGTCTTGCCCATATAACTTGTATGTGTATCCCCATTACATTATAGGTCCCCCCCAAAAATAAAGCGCGTAACAAAATCGAAAAGTCTAAATGCTGCACTTGAGGGGAGTCGACCTGCGCCCAAGTCATTGTCCTTTTAAAAACGTAACTGCTGCACGCGGTACAATATATATTATACGCAAGGTCCCCTCGCACGGAATAAGGAGATCACCTGTTTTTCCACTGAATGAAGCTCGGAATGAAGCTAAAACGGTCGTTGTCGCTTACATATGTATATATTGGTACCTGCAATCGGCTCGGCTCACTGCAGCAGCTGTCTTATTTACACACATCATCAAGTTCACTTGAGAGCCCGGTGTTATGTGTTTACACATGCATTTCGGCTGTAATATTGCGTTACTATGAATAGGGTACATGACGAGCGATTATTTGCAAAAAAAAACTCCTCGCAGAATAATAAAATGAAAATAATAATTCTTTTTTATAATAAAAGCAGTGTACACCTTCAAAACAACATTTTTTTACGTATACCCTCCAATAGATGTTACTATATGTAGGAAGAAATTTGTAAACACACAACTAATTATGTTGGAACATACTTCCGAAAAGGAGAAAAGCATTAAGACCCAAATCATATTTATAATTGTAATCACACGAATCACAGCTTCAAGCTTTTCTTTTTAAAATCTCGTTTAAAACGTCCTATCAGATTTTCAAAATTTTTTCATATAGATATGTTGAGCATTTAGAAAAGCTCGCGAATGGATTCATTTCTTCTTCAAACTTGAAAGTGTTCATAACTTCTGAAAAAAATCATTTTTTCGAACATACGGAAAAAATATATTTTTTTTTTTTCAAACAATCTCTGTACACATTTTTGAAATAAAGATACGAGCAAAAAGTAAACAAAATATGAAAATAGAACGTCAAACATATTTTACATTGACCTATCCTATGACCAAGAATGTCGTTAATTGTCGTTAGAAATGAACGCTTTGAATTAGCTTCTATTTGTTTTTTAAAAGTTGAAAACAACGGTTAATGTCAAAAGCTCGGTCACAAGTGGGAAAATAGTACATTACGCACCAAGGGAGGGAAAGTAAAGAATGCACGTGTGATCTGAGCATTCTTTATTTCCTCCCGTGGTGCGTATACGATTTTTCATCAATCCTGCGCCGGGAGGAGGAATTTTTTTCCCGCGAAGCGATTTTTCATCAATCCTGCGCCGGGAGGAGGAATTTTTTTCCCGCGAAGCGGTAGAAAAGTTCCTACTTCCGTCGCAGTATGGTGAAAAGACAATTCCTAATCATTTTGGACGTTTCAAAATGAATCACAGCTTCTTTTAAAACACTTTATTTTCATTTTATGAGCAACCTTGTAGGATTTTTCGAGGAAAAGTTTATTATCAAAAAAGTTCGACTAAATTTATTTGGTTAAAAATATGGAGATTACTGAAAAATAGTATGAGCCGTGGTTCGATTTGTTCATTCGAAGTATTATTCTTGTGTTTTGTAGGATATTTGAAGGAAGAAATACTTTCATTCAAAGGTGTGCCTTGAAAAAAAAGGTTTTTTACAGTTTTAAATATACCAAAAATAGAATTTTTATCATGGATTTTCCTATATGCTCAAATTAATGCTTTTGACGATAAACCAGAGGTGTGTGTACACATTATATTTTGGGATAACAATGACACATACAGCCTTTCATGTTCTAGGGTTATTTTAATGTTGAAATCTGAAATCAAAAACCTAAAGAATGTAGATGATTATAAGATACCAATATTCCGGAAGCACAGCTCTTTTTTTTAAGTATTTCATTGAAATTTGGGCTGATTTTAGAAAATACTTCTCAGCATTGGCGCAACGTTTTATGATCTTCCTAGTAAGTATTGAAAACGTGTGTCATACCTTATTTTTTTTCATGTTCACAAGTTACTGTATTTTTGGTCTCTAAATTTTGCATTGAATAAATTTTTTTTTTAGATTTTTTTTGGGGAAATTGTACGTGTATATATACTTTTAACTGCTGATGCACTTGACGCGAGTTTTGACTTGAACTTGATTTGGGTTTGGAGTGTAGGGACGCTATGTTCGGATGAAATGAGACTAGGGTACTGCTTATCTTTGTTATGTGCATAGGAAGGAAAAAAAAAATTTTTCAAACCAATAGGTGAATTTTTCAATTAGGATCTTTGTAATCGTGTAGGGGAGTAAATTGTTTATTTGTTCACATTGTATTGACGATTACGCAATATTGTTTAAGATGTATCAAACTTTAAATTTTTTCCTGAAAATTTTTTTCAACTCACTTGGACAGAAATGTTATATAAAAATTGCAAATTGAAAATGCAGACCTTTCAGAAGAGTTACTTGTGATTGTATAAGTGTAAATATTACTTACTTATGAATGAAAAAAGTAAATTGAAATTCTTTTTAGTCATTTATAATGTGAACAGAAAAAAGTAGGTCAATTGGTGACTATCTCAAAATTGTTACAGTTTTAAAATATCTGAGCCAAGAATGATTGATTATCAGGCTGACTCATCATTTAGATATCGCTGAATTTTTGGTGATTTTACTGACAGAAACATGTTAACAAAAGCACTGCATATAATTATTGTTTTTGAAAGAAATAAAAATAAATTGCTATCAACTTAAATCAATATTCATCATTTATTTCATCAGCACTACTTATTAATTTTTAGAATAATCGTAAAAGATTATTTTAAGGACTGATCTGTTAATTTGGTTAGCACAAACCGTATATAAATAGCTATACGATCGTGAAAATTACGTTGCGCAATACGTTTTGGACTCGGCGTTACTTACTATCGAAAAACCACTGGCGCAGACCTCCGCTCAAAGAATATCCTTCGAAATTCATCAATACACAGCCTTTCATCAATCGCGCAATAAAAAATATGCAAGCGATGACAAAATCCGAGTTCAGTGTACCGTATTTCTTCCCCCGTAAAATATTGATGATGAAAACCATAGAAAAAACACCTAACATGCTAATAGGTAAGTAGTTTAAGTACTCGTGGCATTTGATTTTCCTTGATAATGAGAAACACACATACACACACAGCAAACTTGGGGCGCAATATAACGCAAGAGTCGCAAGACCCTGATTTTCAACGCGTTATACATTACTCTCTTAATTGACTGTACATTAAATACATTGCCTGTACTTGTCTAACCTAAAAAACTCCAAAAACTCCGAAAAAAAAAATCACTGCGGAGCAGACACAGAACAATGCACACTCAAGAGAGCAGAGGTCCCGGAAAAAGAAGAGCCAATCAAAGCCAGAAAATCAGCGTCGACGGAAACAACTCAAACTCACAGATGCACCAATTTCGGAGCAGCTCCAAAAAGTCCAAAAGCAGTTTTCACCCATCCAGCGGCCATTTTATAAAAGACGTGTCTCTCCGACAGACTCCGAACTCCCCGATGCACTTTGCATCACGGCATTCACGGCGAAGAGCAAAACAGAAGTGCAAATATATATTATGCACCCGCCTACGCAACTATTGCGTCGAGAGGAGAGAAAAAAGTTCGTGTCGTCGTATCCCCTTTTAGAACAGCGGAGTACCCGAGTAATATACTGCACACGTAACCGATTACCTGCCGTCCGACCGACCCCGGAACACTACCTTCCGACATTTCATTTCAGAGAAAGCATATACATCATCCCCTATTATGCAGTTTTTGAGGGTTTGTTCCGTTTTTTGTGACTAGGATCTCTTTTTGACTGTGTACGTAGCAAAATATCCTTCGTTAGATCATTAATTCCTATACAATCATCTGTACTAATCGCCCGCAAGCTCGATGAAATTGTATGCAGCAATATTTATATACACTACTCGAAATAAAGCAGTTCTTGAAAATTAAAAGGACGAAGCAGACGACGATGTGCTTCTCTTATCTCTTCTCAGCAGTCGGCACTCGAACAACACCTGAGATGACGATTTAAAGGGCGTTCTACCAAGTTGCAACAAAATCAAATTGCATGTCAGATTACGCTTTTACGCGTATACTTTACTTTAGTTATGGAGGCTCGGCTTGTCGTTGAGCGCAAACTCTGCCTCTCGATTTTACAGCTGTTGTTACGGCGCGATAGTAGGACTCTGCTCCACCGGTCGAGACAAATGCGCCGCCCGTACAGGCCTCCTTGGGGCTTGGCCCCGCAATCTCAACCCCGAAGCGGCCGACTTTGCCTCGAGTTTTTCCAATTTTTCGAACGTCATACCGGACTAACCGGACACTTTTCGCGTTATTTCGCTTCCTCGCGTCAAAATCAACACGCTGAGGTGGCCCAATCGACCGAAAGTTGGCAAAACAAAATTAACCTTAAAATGCCCGAAGGGTGTCAAATTTGGTATACTAAACGATGCCAAATTGAACTGCCGATCTCGCGGTTTGTAAACAAAGATCTAAAAACCACCGACGCGAGCTCCAATCGGTCCCAATGTAGCGATCGCACGGAAATATATGAGCCATAAGTAAGTATATACTTAGACTTAGACACCCCGTTGCATGGCTCGTTCTCTGCAGAGCCAGGCAGAGCTCTCTCCGCAGTCCGCCCTCGACGGAAAATACTTATGCGCAACTTGATTCACGCATCATACTCGAACCTAACCAAAGCTGTCACGCACAACAACGTCAACAACATGTTAATTGCAAAATTGCAATAACCCACCTCACACAAAAACATGTCACACAGATTTTACTTGAACGTAAACTTACCATCATAACCTACAAAATGTGACACAATCAGCAAGCAAACCCGGCAAGCGATCCCAGTAAAATGTAAACAGACGGGACTCACGGGACCAGTCACTTACGGCCGACGGACAAACGTAGACGGAGAAAAAAGCGCTATCAACAGTATCAACTCTGACAAATGAACGCATCACAGAGGGCAGAAGTTGCGTCGTCGTCGGGCAGCCAGGGTCTCTAAAATTTAATATATTCTCGGATTCTCGCTCTGGACTGGACGCTCTGCTGGCTCTGCAGCCGCTCGCTCACACTAGTACAACTATCCAACACGGCAACACACAACCCATCCCATATGGCTGGACTATATATACATATATATAATAAACACCCGCGACTATACCTAGTGCCATCTCCGTCGCACCCACGTGGACAAGGATAGCCCTCTGTGGAACTGGACAGTTGCATGGACACTAGCCCGTCTCTGTCGCTCCGCGCGTGTACACACACGGACGGGACACATGGGCTCGACCAATAGAGGAGTCAGAGTGCCAAGGAGGTGGGCTCTAAACGGCCACTCTATCAGCGGGTGAGAGCGAGAGGGCGACAGATTGGAGCGCCTCACGAACGCACAAACATTGCTCTGTACCTACGGGCGTGCAACGAATAAGGGGGCCGAGCGAATGGGGCAGCAGCAGCTTCATCGGCCAGGAGGAGAGGCGGCATCGCGGTAGCGGAGAGAGCAGCAGTCTGCGCCTGTACTATCCCCGTGTGTGCACGGCTGAAAGCAATATCAGTGATATAAGTAGTAAGGGAAGATATAGAAGAGCCGTAGCACCCACCGCCGACAACACAGAACATACGGACTCGAGAGTAGAGGCGCTGGCGCTCGTCATCAGCAGCAGCAGCAGCAGCGGAGAGAGAGAGAGCCGCCATTTTGCTACACTACTCCGGGGCTAGCTCGGCTCCTGGTTGTTGTTGGTTCATATGGGCCCTCGTGTGTGTGTCAAACAGACGCAGCAGCAGAGAGTATAACAAAATCCTCTGCAAACAGACAGAGACGGAGCCAGTCAGCGTCTTCGTTTGGCGTCCTACCGCGTCACGTAGACCGGATAAGTTGATTCGGGCGCGCTCGGCTTTACCACGGGGAAGTCTGCGAGGACCTCGGAGTTGTTGAGGGTGCCCTGGTGATCGGAGGCGAGGGGAGGAGGCTCTGCCCCGAGGACGGCTCCGACTCGTCCCAGGCTCGGCGGACAGATAGCGCGCGCTTCGCGGGCCCCTCATCCGTGCTCCAGTAGTGTTTTTGTGTGTACGTGTGTATACTGCTTCTGCGCGTTATACGTGCGTGCGTGGTGTGTGATTGTAGTCGACGTCGTCGTACTCTCGACGTCGTACTCGTCTTCGTCGTCGGTCGGTGCAGCAGCTGCGGGCCGCCACCGCCGAGCAGCAGCAGCGTCGGGCGTCTGCCTGTGACCTCGCGTCCTGCACCCGGACGTCGTCTACGGGAGGAGAGGACCGGGAAAAAAACGACCGGAGCTCTTGAGTGTGCGCTGTACGCACTACGACACACAACATCATCTGTGCAGTGCGCGATTCTCGGTCAGACCGTGTTTCGCACTACAACCCCCCCCCCCCCCCCGCCCGGGCCTCCCCGCGCGGGCGTGGGGGGGTGGGGGTGCGGTGAGAGTGTGTGTGTGTGTGTGTGTGTGCGCGGTGCGTGATACGTGTGATAATAGGGATAACTTCTCTGCGGAAAACCATAAAAAACACAGGCCGCCCCGAGTGTACAGGCAAAAGTGGAGCCGGGCGACAGTCGCGGAGTCACGCATCTATAACAGCGGAGAAGCTCCTGACCGAGGCTCTGCGCAAGTGCGCCGAGAAAGCCAGCAGCGGGGCAGGCAGCTCCAGAGGGCGCGGAGCTGGGAGAGCGTGAAGAAGATGGTGCCGAGGAATCTCCTCTTGGTCTCGGTTGGGACGTGTTGAGAGTTTTGGTTTCGGTGCACTCGCAGCTCTATAGCGAGCGAAATCGGAGTCGGAAGGAGCGATAGAGAGAGAGAGAGAGAGAGAGAGAGAGAGTCGTGCCGTGATTTCGGAGCAGTCAACGTGCCAGTTGTGTTTTGTTGGTGTTGGTCCGCGTGCGTGTACCGCTGGCTTTGTGCGAGCCGCCAGCATCACGGCGTGTCGTCGTCGTCGTTGTTGTCGTCGTCGTCGTCGTCGACGTGCGTCCACACGTAGAGTCGATCTGATGTCGTTCGTCTCGGTCCAGGCTCCGCGCCACTACGACGACAGCCAGCCCTCGATCACGAGAGTGCAGAGCTGAGGCTGGGCCGGCGAGCAACACCAGGAGACTCGTGGCCTCTTATAAGAGCCTCGGGGTCATCGCGGTGCTGCTCCCAGCAAGAGTAGCAGCAGTAGAAAAGTACCAACCAGAGGAGGAGGAGGACTCGAGGGTATAGCCCGTGGTAACAGATGAGGATGCCCAATGGTTCATAAGGAGAACGCACGAACAGAAGCAGCAGAAGACGAAGGTGAAGTAGCAGCTGAAGCGATAGCCGGAACGTACATCGGTGGCCGAGCCAGGGCTAAAAACCGGACGAGCGGTACGACGAGCCGGCACGGGAGGACGACGCGGCAGGCCCGTACGACCGGGCAGCAGTCGTCGTCGCCGTCGTCGTCGTCGTCGTTGTTGTCGTTGTTGTTGTTGTTGTTGCTGAAACAAAGGAGCAGTAGAGCCCAGCATCGAGGCTGCTGCTTCTATTTACAGCCACCACTGCCTCCTCCTCGGAGGAGGAGAACAACGAGGTGCCAGGCAGCTCGGTATACCAGTAAGTTCGTAAAAACGGCAGCTGCTCATCCTCTGTCAAGTACTGTTGGGGACGAGCGAGTCTGAGATTAACAACGGCAGCATCAGTAATCAAAAGTTCCGTACACAGCATGCGATACATGTGCGTACGAGTGTGATAATATTTTAAACTTAAACTGTAAGGAGGCTCTCTTCCGAAGAGGTTGCCGCGCGTATTAATAATAATAATAATGTAAAGAAAGAAAGGAAACAAAAACTCTGTGATCAGTCTTCTATACTTCTACCGTATGCTACTGTTTCAACTAAACTGCTATACAACTGCTTCAGTACTACGACTACCATCACCACTACTCATCGAGTGCTGTTGTTGCAAGTGATTTTGTTAGGACTTTGTGTATGTAAAGACTCAGTTTCTTAAAGGATCCAGTGTTGGTGGTGTGCAGTTGTTCGTTGTCCTTGTTGTTGTTGTTGTTGTTGTTGTTCTTGTTTCACCATTCATTTTTTATCTGTCAAATTGGATAAAGTCTCGGCTGACACGGTGAGGTCGAGGAAGAGACGCAAAAGAAAGTTGGACGGCTCTCTGTCGAGGAGAAGCGTCTGACCACCACCACCACCACTGTGTCGTGCACAATAACGGCGAACACCATCGTCATCAGCAGGATGGCCGACCATCTAGTGGACGGGCCGCCTAACAAGCGGCCCAAACTCAACGATCCCTTTCAGAGCTCATCGGACTCCTCGAGTGAGTACATCTACCTTTTCTACATTTGGTCTCTATCTTTTTCAACCTTTTTTTCTTTATTTTATTTTTTTGCCAATGGGTTTGTGAGATTTTATTTTATTTTATTTCTTTGCGTTTTTCGGGGAAGGCGTGAAACTTTGAGAGATCGGCGACAGTGTTGTGGATCGAACAATCAGATGTTCGCTTACGACAGTGACGCAACGCCAAGAGGGTCACGTTTTGCACGAGTCTGTTTACTCTACATGTGCCTAGCATATAGCCGGCGCGTTGTGATACGATTGTTGCCGATCTCGCACTGTTTCGCTGCTGCTCCGATATTTACTGCATCCTTTTCTTCCTCTTTCCCGTTTGTTTACGTTTCCTTCGAGTTTTCAACCTTTTTTTGTCAATCCAACGTTGCTGCAAAACACACGGGCCGCCCGTATGCTCCTGTCCCACCGCTCTTCTGCTTTTAAGTGGTGTAACTTTTCCAAATTTCACTTTTCGATGATTTATCAGCTTTGTCTTACGAATTTCAAAAATTTAATTAAAAGTTAGTTTCTTTCTTTAAATTTTCTGTGAGGTGAAATTTTAGTGCGCGATGACGATTTGTCTGGTAATTGAAATTTTGTTGTGACAAATTTGGTGAAATTGTGTGATGAATTCATCAGCAACTGAGTTGAAAGATCTGGAATTTTTGATGTAGCAGTAGAGTTGATGTTTTAAATAAACTTTCCACAAAATTTTCTTCGAAGAATGCCGGAATTCCTCTCGATATTTTCGAATTTGAACTCTTTAGTGGATAAAATTAATTGATTTTATGGTTTATCTCATTTATCTGCATTTTTCATCAATGAACAATTCATCCCTAGTACGGAGTGTGTTTAAAGGTTAGAATGTGAAGAACAGGTGAAGAATAACAACAAACTGTCAATGTTGGCTCGACAGGTGCACAGACTGCACAGTGGTCGTCGTCGTCGCTCCGAAATGGACCAAAGCTTTCTCAAAAGATTTAAAAAACCAGGCGATCGTCGAATCTTAACTGTTTCTGTGATTGCTTAGGCTGCACATAAATCAATCGATTGAAATTTTCTAAAACAGTCGCTTCGCAACAATTTACTTTCAATCGTTGTAGTTCAAGAAAAAATCTTTCATATGAAATAAAAAGAAAAATTAATCCACTCCACAATAAGGATGTACCTATATACACGTTCCGCGACCACCTCGGCGACCCGCGAGAACGCACCACCGCGACCGTGGCCATCGCGAACGGTGTGTGCCACTGTGTGCAGGGAGTTAGATATAGACGCATGAAATATATAGCGAGCTAGGCGTGCGGCGCGGACTCCACGCCGCTGATGTGCTGTGTGCCCTGCACACGCAACGCAACCATCCAACTCCAACATCATCAGCTTCCTTCCCTCCGAGGAGACGCGTGCCGCTGTACAATACACTATACTTACACCCCACGCCGCACCACCATAAGTATCGGACAGGCGCGCCTGACCTATTTTCCCCCCTGCGTCTCGGTCGTTCCTTCCTTTTTGCGCACCCCAGCTCGATTATGTTACTACATCCTCCCTCTGAAAAAAACGAAGAATAAAAAGCTCGCAAGTGCAACATACCCCAAAAAGTGAGTGATGACGAACAGAGCGTGAGGGGGTGAAAAGAAGGCGAGAGAGAAAGGCGGAGGAGGAACACACACTGCACAGACAGCGAGAGAGAGCGATCGAGGAGAGGAGGTGCGAAAGGAATTGGAAAGACGGCTGGCTGGCTGGCTGTGGCGTTGGTGATGTCGGCGCGCGAACTCTGACATCTTTCGTGTGCGTTGTGTTGCTGCTGCTGCTGCTGCTGCTGCTGCTGCTGCGCCGCGGCTGATGCTCGACTCCGTTTTCTGTTCGCTCTCTACTCGGTGTGCGCCACTCGCTCATTTCACTCACTTTGCTCGCGCGCGGTGTGTATGCTCTCTGATTCTACAGCAGCAGCAGCAGCTCTGATGCTTGGGACGACTCTCGGGGGCTGTGTGTTGTGGCGCTTTTGTCGTCATTGTCGTCGTTTTGGTGGAGTTTGTTGTCGTTGTTGAGCCGTTTAATTTCTTCTTGATATGTCCAAAGTAAAGTTCTAGAGGGTTGTCGATTTTTTTCATGCTTGTTCAAATTGTAGAGTGTATGCATACATTGTCGTTAAGGAGGCAAAGCTCTTTGATGAAGTGCTGTAAAAAGTGAAGAAGGTTTCTCTCTATGGTTTTCAACAACATTCAGTGAACCTTACATCTTCATTCAATCATCTCTCACCTTTTGTATTTTACGCCTTAATTTCATTCACAAAAATTATTCGCCTTTGATCTGTATTTCTTCTGAAAATTCGTGTTTTTTTGGTGAATCTTTTTCTCTGTTACCTTATCCTGCAACTTCACCGCAATACTTCTTCTTCTTCTTCTTCTATCCTCTCAAAAATTCACATATTGTTTGATTTTTATTTACTTTGAAAGCTTATGATTATACTCACGTATGTTTTTTTACTTTTCTCTGTTTGTGAACAAATTAATTTACTTTCTCACCTGTCAAATTACACAATAAAATTCTGAACTACTACACAACATCTGAGAATCCTCTGTACTGTACTTTTTTTTTTGTTGAACAGATTTATATTACATGAG
This sequence comes from Copidosoma aretas, assembly GCA_030522625.1. Classification (NCBI taxonomy): domain Eukaryota; kingdom Metazoa; phylum Arthropoda; class Insecta; order Hymenoptera; family Encyrtidae; genus Copidosoma; species Copidosoma aretas. Next base: position 19,927 of record JAPYYV010019957.1, read on the forward strand.
CACTTTTGTATCATTGGACCTTTTATTGATAATAATTGTGACATTTAGATGATGATTTCTACTAGTGCATGCAGTCACGCATGAGCACACTTGAGTTTATACATTTGAGCTAGAGAGAAAGAGTATACTTATCTTGAGTAAAGCTCGCATGCATTATATGCACTAACCATACAAAATTATAAGCAACAACATTTTATTTCCTTTAGTTTGTTCATCCCGTGTCCACTGTAATTATTTGTTGTAATTAGTCGTTACGAATCTTCCCTTTCCTTGAAATAAACAAATATTTCTTCCATCTTCTTCTGTGGTATTGTGGGTTATTTGTACACATGTACAGAAAAAAAAAATAAATAAAAAAATAATTGATCCGTCAATCGATGAAAATTTGCGTTTCATATAATAATAATGATAATAATATCAGAAAAATTGAAACTGCAAATAAGTCGCAGAAACCCGAAAGAAATGCTGTTTTACTTTTTCGCTTTTTACTTGTACATTCTCGATTGACGGAACGGTGATGGTGTAATTTGTTGCAAATACGTGTCAATATATGCTTCAGGGTGATTTTCATTCACACAGAAATAACAGATTTGAACGAGTTCAAAAACTTCTGCACATGGTACGATTTGTGAAAAAATTAAAAATCACACTGTTGCATACGTATACATGTAAATTCCCACATTGTACAAAAACTTCTAAACTTGAAAGAAAAGTAATGCTTGAGCTGAAAAAGTATACATCCCTTGGTTTGAAAGTTTCTGCGACTTGGTTGCACAGTATTTAAAAAAAAAAAAAGATAGAACATTTTTATCAAAAAATAGAAAAAAAAATCGCAGTCTAAAATGATATGAACTGTGATGCATATGTAGTGGGTATGGCGCCTCTAATGGTGCACCATGCTTATACAAACTACGGGGGAGGTGGCAGTGGTAACATACAACAAATGCAACTACATGTACAGCAGCAGCATCCGCTACAACAACTTCAGATGCAGCCAATTTGGAACAACAGTCATACCACGCAAAAAAGAAGTAAATATTAAAACAAAACAAAAAAAACCTCCAGCTAAATTATAGATTACAATCAATCAAGAAAAACGTGGTAAACCTAAACGTATTAAAATTTTCATGATCTCAGAGGCTCTGATATTTAGTAAATTTTTGTTCAAATTCGCGAGTTGAAGAAAAAAACCCTTTCTCATTTGCAGTCAAATAAATATCTTTTTCTCAAAATTAATTTACACAATAATATTCACAAAGTTCTTTAGAGCCACACTCCTTGATATATTTAAATCTAAATATCGTAAATTTGTTTGAGCATTATTAAAACATTTTTTTTTCTTCCAAATCCCTTTCATAAGCACATTATACATTCATTTTTAAATCACGATTTACTCAGCTTAATAAAAGTTTACTAAGAAAAGAAACAAATAATAGATGAAAATCAATTCTTCTCGTATATGATTAGGCAGTAAATGTACAACGAGACTAAATGGATTGACTGTTTCATAATTTTTTCGTCCATTAACTTGATAAGCTTTTTTTCACTAGTGTAGGGCGATTGACCAATGTGGCGAAGAAAATGGCTTTGATATTTTAACATTGAGACATGCGGCAGACATGCATAGAGACATTATTGTATTGTAGCGAGGGGAATCTGCGAAAATCTCGAAGGAAAAATAGTTAGCTAAATTATAGGCAAGTAAAAATTGGTGTTGAATATTTCGTGTGATAATATTGTGTTTCACCAGTACCTCCTCGTTTTTTTTTTTTTTTTTTTTTTTTTTTTTTCTTTTCCACGGCAAACAATCAATCAATCGAGTAAAAGAAAATCCACCGAGTCTTGATTCAATGTTTAAGCAACAATTTCAGGAAGATAAATCAAGCATTTGTCGTGTGAAATGTCGCCAACGTTAACCAACTGTACATAAAAAACCTTAATTTAAAAATTCTGCACACCATAAATGAACAAAAATTTACGTAACGCTAATCATGCGTCAATTTAGGAAAAACTTTTAAATATAATGTGGGGTTGTATTTATAGTAATTTGACGATGTGGTATCTCGGCAAGATTGTAATAATAAAAGGTGATGGTAAAGTGCAACAACGTAATGTAACCGACGTAATTTATTTGTCAAATTTCACTTGTATTTATTTCATGTTATATAAATGTAACATAGGATCTCTATGAATGTTGAAAAGAAAACCCATATATTTTTTTAGCTTGCAAACTATAGAAAGCCCTTTTTAGATCGACTTGTATATCTTGTATATCTAAGCATGCGACTATATTACAAGTTTGTCATCAATAGCTTTTGCAGCTTTCGTAGTTGAGCACGAGTTTACTTTGGACTGTTTTTTTTTTTCTCAATGTTTTTTTCCGCTGTAGCATAAAGTGTTGCTCGTGCGGTGTATGTCTCATGTCTTATTTTTCCTATTTTAAGTGTTAATTTTCAATTATTTTCGTGTTTCTTTTTTTTTTTTTCCATTAGACACACTCGTTTGTTTATACTCAATACGAGATGATCTATTATTATAATTTTTGGAACTATTTAGTGTGTATGTAAGTGATCCCATTTTTTTCTTGTCTACAAATATGGTCAGTCGTACAGCGCCTTGATGAAAAATGTTGTAAATATCAATTGATCGTTGTAAAAGAAAAAATATGTTACAATACAAAAAGAGACAACGAGATTGTAATATTCAGAAATCGAAGCTTTGAATAATAATACAAAGTTATGGTGATGGTATTATTAACTATAACTCCATGCAATATATACACATAGACTAATAATGCTACATTCTCTTTGATACCCACCACGGTTCTCATTGTGCACAAATAAAACGTCCTCTTCTTACCTGCAGCCCTTTTTTAATTCTTAATAATTAATAATGAACGTAACTGTACAATTTAATAGAGCTTTAGCTTAGAAACTTTTTTTTTTTTTTTTTTTTTTTTTTTTTTTTTTTTTTTTTTTTTTTTTTTTTTTTTTTTTTTTTCTTTCTTTTTTTTTTTAGATTTAACATGTATTCATTATTGATGATTTTGATTTGTTCGTCTTTGCTGATCGTAGAAATTTTACTGAATGT
>JAPYYV010019962.1:0-10171 GCA_030522625.1 Copidosoma aretas
TTATTCCCAACTTATATTTAACTTAACACTAATCATATTTACTTATGCTGCAATTAACGTTACTGATTATAACTGTTATGCCGTACGAGTTACCTTGAGCTTTTTCCGTTGTTATAGTTATTGGGAGCGTTATTGTTGCTGAAAAAATATCCAGAGTTGTAGAAAATAAAAGTGTGCGTGTAAAGATGCAATCTCTCGCCTACATCCGTCTGTGCAAGCAAGGGTGGGTGGTAGGCGAGAAAAGGTATAGGTGCAAGATTACGGAGGCCCGCACCTCCGATCTAGCTCTGATATCTTGGGTGGCTCAGGAGAAGGTATAGGTAAAAGATTGCGGAGGCCCGCGCCTCCGGAGCCCGGCAGTATTTGTACAGATTAGTCGGGGACATGGGAAAAGAAAATACTGTAATCGTGAGTTGGTGCGAGCGAAAGCAAATTGGTAAAACGTCGCAGAACAAGATAGTTGCTCCGACGTTACATTATTAAGTTATTATAATGATGTTATCATATAGATAACATACAGTCAATATTTTATTACTTAAAACATTATTTATTTATTCCAACAAAAAACAAATTTAGTAATTATACATGATATACATGATAGCAGTTAATGTTTGTTTAAAAAAACGATATAAATATTTATGATGGTGCTAACAAACACGTTCTTACAGCAGTGACACCAAATAAAACAAAAATTTTCTAGTTAGTACCACTGTTCACTGGAGCCTAATAATGAACCCACAGCTATGTATCGATGGTGGTGTAGTTGTAGTTGGAATTAGGATATTTGGTAAATTAGTGAAATTTAAAAAATATTTTTATATTTAATGAGTGAAAGAATTATCTTGCGTGGAAATATAATGCTGATAATCTAGTAATACTGCTTAGTCTTAAATGGGGTAGCATTGAATGTAAATAAATATAAAGTAAGTTAAAAATCAAAGTATCAACCAATGAAATATTTCTGAAAGAATAATACGCAATGTTAATAAAATAACTAATTAATAGAAAATCTTATTTATAAAAAAATTATAAATAATGATTGTAATTGTGAAATTTGTTAAAAAAAAATTTGAAAAAAGTGTCCAAATTGAGTAAAGAATTATTTATTTATTTAAAAATTACTAAATTAATGAGACGAAAGAAATATTTATATCTATAAATATTAATTAATATTTAGAAAAGCTGCAACTAATACCAATTTTTCATATACAGGATAGTTCAGTAATTTATATTAAAAAATAATTAAACAAATTTATCAAAAAGAGTAGATGAATATTTCATTTAAAAGTTGCATACAAACTGCAATATAGAAGGAAGTGATGAGTAGATAACTCACAGAGGTACACGGAGAGAACTCTGGCGCTACGGTAGTATAAGCCTCCACGTACTATATTGGTATACACCAGCGCATACTACAGTAGGCTCCGTAGACTCTATAGTAGGCTCGTAATATACTACGTTTGCTCGGGACCATACTAATTTGGTATGGCTACCGAGCAAACGTAGTATGCGCTGGTGTATACCAATATAGTACGTGGGGGCTTATACTACCGTAGCGCCAGAGTTCTCTCCGTGTAGCTCTTGGTTAAGTCGACACGGTACACGGATCGTATGAACAAGGTCAGGCGTTCAAGTCAGTTGGAAAATGGTTTTGTTTAGAAATTAAAAATTCAGTTTCGTTAAAAAATTTTAAAGAGTGAAAAATTCTATATGAATGATTTACTAACGTTTAGGGTAAACTTAACGAATTAGACATTGATAAAGTAATTTATAAACATCATATATTTTTTATATATAGTGTAAATTATAAATTTTTTCAGATGGTTTTTTTTTAAATTGGTATCAAATAGAAAATTCTGTATAACTATGAAGAAAAAGCAAGATGTTAATAAACTATGTAAGCCCAAACTGGTCGGTTGATCTGTCCGATTGTGGTAATATGGTATGATTATACTATGTACATTATCCCGAAACACAATAGACTACTCTGCTTCAATTCTGAATTACTAAATAAATGATTTATTAATGAACAGTTTGAGCGAGAAATTCCATTTGGTTGTTTAGTCTTAGGTGCTTTGGTTTTATTTTATTTGGATTTCGTATTTGGCTGAATGTAACGGGTATTTCAGTATGTGTTCATACCTGACGTTGACGTTTTTTATTTTCTGCCTCAGAAGAGCCAACTAAGTTATTTTTGACGAAGTAGTAGAACATTGTAATAAGACAAATTGTTTTTTTTGTACAAATATACAGCTCAGTTGTCATAAAATCTAATTTTTTTTCGACGCTGTCAAAAGCATGTACTATCCAGCCAACCTTGTCTATTTACATAATAATTGAAAGTATGATACACCTTCACAGTAAGCATAATACACATAATTACACCGCTAATGATATTTTGTACTAAAAAGTAATAGTATCCGATTCGGAGATCTTAGCTTATCACTGTTCAGATATAGTTTGCTAGATTTCAGCACAATTATGGTTTGCAAACGCCTGTTTTTTTTGCACCATCTGCATGAATCGGTAGGTCTGCCCCATTCCAGTAAGAAGTGTTATTGTCACATGTACTTTATTCCGAAATTGAATAAAATATTCTGTTTATACTCTAAGTTAGTAAACAAATCATCTATCAATAAAATTTATAGGTGTGCGAGTGTATTTGGTTGTAGGTGCTTGAGTTGTATCATATTTTCATTTCGTATTGAGCTAGAGCGTACGGTTCTGCCGTTATCTTTTCATAACTCTTATTACTAACGGTCCGTTTTATTGTTCTGCATCTATCTATTTATTAAATTAGTCGTGCGGGAAAAATAGAAAATTCCAAGTGGATGTAAAGGATCGGCTTTGGCTGCATCTGGTTGTTTTCGGCAATATTCGACGATATTAAAGGGTTTTTGTGAGGTGGTTCGTCTGTAATCGGAATTATTCATCTGTTTTCGGCCGAGTTCAGCGGTCTACCGTCTTTTGGGTGACTTCGGCTACCTTTGTCTATGAAAATAAGCATCGGGTCAAAATTTCTAAGTTTTTCAAAGGGTGGGGGAGTGGTCGACAGATCCTGAAAATTTTATAAGCTCTTGAGGGGGGGTCGACAAAACCTGTAAATTTTTTAAGTTCTTGAGGGGCGGCAAGGGTTGCGGAGTAGGGTGCCAACAAAAAATTGAAAAAATGATTTTTACGTTAAATTACGGAAAACGCGATTAAATTTTTAAGTGGGGACTAAGAGGGGTAGGAGGGGGTTTAGGAGCAAGCACAAAAAAATGAGGATCACTTAAAACACGTAAAAATGTAACTAATTCACCCGTGATCTGAGGAGCGGCTAACGGGGGGTGGAAGATCTGTAATCCTTATCACTATATATATGTAAAGAAAATGTATTTTCTTTAATTTAAACTTAACGTGCCATGCGCGCACTCTCAATAAATACAGTTGTTAAAAGATAGGGAAAAAGCATACGTAGAGATAATACGTGGCCCAATAGATGCACAGAAAGTGTACACGAGTAGATGATAAGAAAGAGAGAGAAGGCACACGTAAAGACATTACGTGGCCGCATATATCACTAATCAGAACGTGGCTCATCAGTGCACACGCAGACAGAAATGACTACGAGGCAGTTGAAAAGTAGATAAAGAATAAATATTAATTGTCGTTTCTTTATTTACAGGTAAGATTATAGCATTTGTAAATAGTGTATAAAAGGAAAATAATTAAATAAAACAATACAAAATTACTTTATTTACAGAGAAACAAATTGTGTTTATTTATCTACTGGTAAAATTCAACTTCCATATATATATAAGAAGATATATGTTTATACATATGTATACATACATATAGGTTCAAAAAAAGATTTGACGTTTAATACCTTATTAAGGTTGTTATAACGATGTTTGATGCTAAAATAACGGTTTTCGTCGAGATTTTTGCTGTTTTCGGGGTGGACAAATTTTAATTTGATTTCGTAATTGCAAAAGAATGTTATTCAGAAAGCTTTGTGCTAATTTATGGACAACGGTTTTTTTTATCGCCTTAGTCATTGTAGTGTCCAGTTATGTAGTCATGTAATCAAAGTACAAATTAAATTAAAAGCCAGCTAAATCGCGCCCTTTCTCTTTCAAGAACCGGGAAGAAAATCGCCATTAGGCTGCTCTATAAGCGACAAATTATAACGCAAATCCCGTGGAGCTATCTACTTCCTAACCAGAGATTCGCATGTATGGCTAGCCAGCTTGATAGGTCGATCAGTAAAAAACGTTCACTGGCTTTTTGCGGAACCGACGACAAAATCGGTATTAAGAAGATCTTTTAGCGACAAATTATGGACAAATTATATCGCAAATTCCGTGGAGCTATCTGCTTCCTAACCAGAGACACGTATGTATGGCTAGCCAGCTTGATAGGTCTAGAGATCTTATACTGAGTGATCAGCCAATGCTTACCTTAGATAACCAGATGATTTTGACACAATTTAAATCATCGACTAATGAGCATCGATGCGTCATATTTTTGATCATTTGTTATAAGATCTACTACTTATACCTAATTTGAACCTCCATACTATGCTTGTAATGATCATTACAAGCATAGTATCGAGGTTCAAATTAGGTATAGGTAGTAGATCTTATAACAAATGATCAAAAATATGACGCATCGATGCTTTGAGTGGATGGTTTGAATTGTGTCAAAATCATCTGGTTATCTAAGGTAAGTATTGGCTGATCACTCAGTATAAGATCACTAGATAGGTCTATCGCTAAAAACGTTCACTGGCTTTTTGGGGAACTGGCGACAAAATCGGTATAAGGCAGATCTTTCAGCGACAAATTATGGCGCAGACCCGTGGAATTATCTGCTTTCTAACCAGAGATACGTATATATGGCTAGCCAGCTTGATAAGTCGTTTGGTAAAAAAACATTCACTGGCTTTTTGGGGAACCGGCGACAAAATCGGTATCAGGCAGATCTTTCAGCGACAAATTAGCGACAAATTATGGTGCAAATCCCGTAGAGCTATCTGCTTCCTAACCGGAGATACGCTTGTATGGCTAGCCAGCTTGATAAGTTGTTTGGTAAAAAACGTTCACTGGCTTTTTGGGGAACTGGCGACAAAATCGGTATCAGGCAAATCTTTCAGCGACAAATTATGGCGCAAATCTCGTGGAGCTATCTGCTTTCCAACCGGAGATAGCTCTATGGGATTTGCGCCATAATTTGTCGCTAATTTGTCTCGAAGTTCCGGAAATCATGTTAGCAGACATTCTAACTTACTTAGCCGTGTGGTGTTTAAGAAAGTTCGAATTAGTATCTGCTACAATTTTTACTTATCTTGTTATTTTACCAAAAAACAATGAAGTTTATTGAATACTTTAATATTTATCACTCCAAAATGTAATAGACACTGGATTGCAGAAAGACGCTTAATAACAATTTAAGTGTAAACTCTTCGGACACAGTTATTCTGACCAAAATGAATTAGAAACTATCAACTATTTTGCCACGTACGAATACAGTGCATTGTGAGTCTACATGATATTAGTAAATTCAACATGGCCACCAATAAACGGTAAAAAAGGTAATTGAAAGGTCTTTTTTTTCATAAATAAAATAACTCCAGTTCTACCCAACTGATTTCGACAGTTTTTTTTTTTTTTAATGAAGGTAAGAGCATACAGATCACTGGAAAATTATTCCGAAGTGTAGATCGCGCTTCCATCTTTCTGGCAAAACGGCTGAATTGACCGGAATTTAAAAAACTTGCGTAACAATTTAAGTGTAAACACTTTTGACGGACTTATTCTTACATGAATGGATAAAAAAATTTTCATTTAATTTCTTTGTAATCATAAAGAGCATTGTAAGTCCATGTGACAATAGTAAATTTAATATGTCCGCCAAAAAGTCAGGAAAAATGTATAAAAAGGCACATTTATTTCCATGAATGTAATAACTCTATCTTCTCCCCACCGATTTGGACAAATTTATTTTCAAAATAAAGATGAGAGATACTAACAAGCTAAATACTTTGTCGAATTGATGAGATTCTTGCGCTAAACTTAAAACATTGTCTGGCACCTATTACCTCTGCTTAAGACTCAAAAAATAACGTTTTTAAGCGCATGACACAATTTCGGACTTTACTAAAGGCTTTGTAAATTTGCAGTGTGAACAATCGTAAATTTATTATCATGACTATAAACAAAAATTACTGCTATAGTTAAATTACTACGTCCAGCATAGATCTCATTATTTTCAATGCTAATCGTAGTTTTTCAATGCTCAGTATAGCAGAATTACAATAGTTGTAGTATATATACAAAAAATTTAGTAAGAATACTAATTTCACGTATTTTTACGAAGTAGGACGTTGTCATTTTTACAAGAGGCATATAAGTTGTACGTCTTGATTTGAGCATTTTAAGATAAAAATTTTTTATTTTCCGTGTTCTTACGAATTTCTTGTCACTATTTTTTATGAAGCTTTAGTTTAGCCTGAAAGATGTAGAATTGTATAAAATTATTAAATGTGCATCAATAGAAATAATTTTTTTCACAATATAAAAAGGCGAGTGTGGGATCCCCGAGTAAATAGTAGCGCGGTTGCTCGAGGCTTCGTCTGATTCACAAACTTACCTCGTGGCGCTCACGCATTACTTAATATGGCCACCAAAAAGTGTAAAAATATGTTTAAAGATAATTTTTATGTGTACATACCTTTTATTCATAACAAATTTGCTTCCCTACATGGTTGAAACATTTCAGTTTAAGATACTACTTTAGCAATGAATATATTAAGCTCATTTTAAATAGTAAAGCAGGATAAACTTATTATGGATACAACATTAATTTTTGTTTAGTACCTTTGTTAAAAAATGTAACTAGAGGGTAGTCAGTTTATTATATATTATTATATTCGATCCAAAGGCATGTAACAGTATTTATTACGTATTATACTGTTTCGTTATAAATCAATACATCAGGAGTGAGATAAAAATGTATCTCGTTATGGCCCTCTGATCATTTACATTATTACTATTCTGGAAATCAGTAGGTCACTTATTTTTTCAAATAAAAATATTTATCATTATATACTTATACCTTGATGCGGTTCAAACAAAAATCATCAACAATTTTAAAGATTGTTCATTCTTGACTATGATAAACAAGTTCTGGTGGCAAAGAAACTCAAAAATCCTATTATAAACAATACTAAAAAAACGGGTTTTCAATGGCTGTAGAATAATGGTTTAATAATAGTACTATTTTTTAAAACTTCTTTTTAAAAACAATATACCAACAGAATTAGACTAGCTCGACTGATAATATCATGGACTAATGTATATTATTCTGCATATCTAGTAAAAATGGTAAGTAGTCTAGCAATATTGAGTGTTTTTGGGATTCGTAATGTACCAATTTATATCAACTCCCGCCACATTTGTAACATAAGTACGCATTTTTAATTCATTAATAAAATAAAAATTAACTGAGCTGTACAAATAATGCACTACTTGTTAAAAATTTTTTATTAAAATAACCGTGTTGATGACTAGATCCATATGAAGCAAGGAAACAAGAGGTACAAGACCGAGTCTACGATGTTTTCAAGGTCAGAGTCGATCAGGTTGTGCAAGGGTTGGGTACGAGCAATACATGCAATACATGTCCTGTTGTTTCTTGCAGCCAGTCGAATTCGCAAACTGCTAAGAGATTAATACAGAGCTAGTGAAGAATATATCAATCATTTTATCGCTTTTTAAATTCAAGAAAGAATTGAAATTAGATGACTAGGAAGAGTTCTGTTGGGATACTTATAAGCTTTACTTTCTAGAGTACCCTTGGGCAAGAATGAGCCCAACCATGCATAAGCTTTTAGCACATGGTTGTCGAATTGCTGACAACTTCCCATTGCCAATAGCCTACTTTGCAGAAGATGCCCAGGAGTCTTGGCACAAAAGTTATAGAAAGAATTTCGTCTCACATGCTCGACAATGTAGCAGGGAAGCCAGGCTAGAAGATACGTTTAAGCGAGCTGTGTACATGAGTGATCCAAAGTTTTCGATGGTATTCTTAGAAAAGCGGCAACAGCAGCGCGAATGTATGGATCTCTTGGAAGAGGGAAAAAATATCTTCAACTGGAGTCAGCCGATTACCATTGTGAATATTAATTTGCTCATGAGAAGCGGTTTTATTTAATTTTTTAGTAGATTCTTTATTTATTATTAAAATGGTTTTTTGAAGTCAGATTACAATGACAGAGTAATAATAAACACAAAGTTATAAATTCTAGCAGCGCCATCTACAGCTCGGAATCATTTTCTAGTAATCTGTATGCTCTTACCTTCATTTAAAAAAAAAAAATAGTCGAAATCGGTTGGGTAGAACTCGAGTTGTTTTATTTATGGAAAAAAAGGACCATTTAATAACCTCTTTTACCATTTATTAGCGGCTATATTGAATTTACTAATATCATGTAGACTCACAATGCATTGTATTCTCACGTGGCAACATAGTTGATAGTTTCTTATTCATTTTGTTGAGAATAGGTGTGTCCAAAGTGTTTACACTTCAATTGTTATTAAAGTTTTCTAAATTTTGGTCGATTCAGCCATTTTTTATAAATCCTAGTAGCGCCATCTACAGTTCGGACTGATTTTCCAGTGATCCGTATGCTCTTACCTTTATTTAAAAAAAAAATTTGTTCGAATCGGTTGGGTAAAAATAGTTATTTTATTTATGGAAAAAAAGTGCTTCATCCCCCACTGTGCGGCGTGTTCATATTTAGACAAGACATGCATACATATGCAAAAAATTTCATTTTATTTTTTACTTTTCAAGGTATAAAAAAGAGCCAAATTTAGTTAAGTATGGAGGCACACCTTTGAAATAATTTTTTTATAATCTAGAGACCTAAAATTATAGAAAAAAAATCGTGTAGACGCGATTCAGATCTCAGCACAGTTTTTTCAAAGTTTTTTTAAATTTCGAATAAAATTCCACAACTTTTACCTTGTTTTCATCATAACTTTGCTGCAGAAGGTTGAACGTAGTCGTTTAAAAAAGTAAATTCTAGCGCTTGAAATAAGCTTCAATTTTAATTTTGAATCGTTCGAAAATATGGTTACCATTAAAAGTTATGAGCTCCTAAAGATCGTTATCAAAGCAAAGATTTTCCACGCTTTTTAATTTTCGGCACTTTTTGGATTGCAATATTTGATGCTTGCAATATTTTTTGATAATTCAAATAGAAAATGTAAGCTTATTACATGAGCTTCAATTTCTTTTTTTTTTAACGACTCTCTATGTCCTTTAAGGGCCATATACTATGGCGGATAGAATAAAAAATCCATAATGTGCTGTTTCTTTAGTCTCTTAAGTGACTCTCTACGACTGTATAGAGCAAAGTTACAAGTGAAATAAGTAGTACGAATAAGTGGGAAACAGCATATTAAGGATTTTTTTTGCCATAACTTGGCCCCAAAAGGTTATAGGGAGTCGTTGAAAAAATAGAAAAAGGTAACATGAAAACTCATGTAAAAAGGTTCCATTTCCTATTCGAATCATTAAAAAATATTGCCAGCATCAAATATTAGTCTAAAATGTGTCGAAAATTGAAAAATGTTGAACATTTTTTTTTCGATAACGATCTTTAGGCACTCACAACTTCTGATGCTATACATATTTTCGAATATTTAAAATTCGAATTCAAGCTCATTTCAAGCGCTAGAATTAGTACTTTCAACAACTATTAATAACATTCTGTAGTAAACTTATGCTAAAAACAAGGTAGAAGTTGCAGAATTTGATTCGAAATTTGATGTTCAAAAATCGAAAAAAGCTCAAAAAAACAGTATGCTGAGACCTGAATTGCATGTTCACGATTTTTTTCCTATTATTTAAAGTCTCTAGAATATAAAAAAAGAATATGATTTTAGTGGTGTGCCTCCATAACTGAATTTGGCTCTTTTTTGTACTTTGAAAAGTGAAAAATAAAAGGAGGTTTCCTAATATGCATACAATCAGTAACTGTTATACCGACACTGTCGACTGCATTGCAGTGTTGACTTCGTGCGCATATCGACGGTTGAGTAAAAGAAAGAGTCAACTCAGATTTTAGTCGAAGAAGGTGTCAGTTCAAATTTCGGTCGAAGAAGGTGTCAGTTCAATTTTT
>JAPYYV010019967.1:0-13478 GCA_030522625.1 Copidosoma aretas
ATTCTTACGAAAAAACATACAGAGAAAATTAATATACACTATGCATACAATTTTCCACCTCGCCTCCAACGGATCACTGATTTGCTTTATTATTCATATGATAAAATCGGAAGGCGCTGATTTACATCTGAATTAGTTGCTTACAATTGTTTGAGTTTGCTTGCATTAACTTTTAAATTACTTGATACTCTTAAATTTACATATATTTTTATTTTTAATGTCATATAAGAAAGATATTGCATATTATAAAAAATATCTGAAAGTATATCAATCACGTAGGGCCTCATGATTACGCGAGGTGGCTTAGTTGTGCTGTTATTAGTTATACGTAAATGATATCAAAAATAAACGAATAATTTGTCTTTTTAAGTCTTTATAAGTAATTAGATGAAGATTATTGCTATATGTACTTTTGAGAGTAAACTACGCATACCTTTTTTTTGTACTTTTTATTGCATTGAGATGCTTCAAGTACAAAAGGTATAAGCTTCTATTCATTGTTTTTTTCTTTATTTTGTCATTTCTGCGTTTGAAGGGTTAGAATTATTTCAAAAAATCGATTTTCTTAGACAGTAAGTCACTACAACACTATACAATTTTATGAGCAGACAAGAGTATGTATGTGAAACAATCTCCATGGCACACAGTTAAGCATCTCTTGGTTTCACCGTAATGCATATTATAAAAGGTCATATTGATCATATAAAAATCAAGTAGCGTGGCATCGCCCTGTTAGCGAGTAATAAAACTACGACAGCGTGCAGCTGCAGCACTAATATACTTATTCTTTAAACTGCCAGAATTTCAATATTGTCTTATTTTATTCATATACAAAGTAGCTTTTGATTTTTATTACACTACTGAGTTGGGACCTAAAGTGACATATAGCACAAAGTTTGTTTTAAAACATTTCTATCTTTAAGGTTGTATTGGCATCTAGGCCCATATCTACGTGGCGCTCATCTGTTTCAGAGTACAGAGTCACAATCAACTCACTAGTACTCGAAGAGATGTCAATCAAAAATCCTAAAAAATTAATGAATGTTCCCTAAAGCCTTTACATACCTATACTATTCGTAAAACCTCGGTACGATGTTTTATTTACTCAGGAAACGTCATAACCTTAAAAGTTATAAATTTGATAACTTCAATCAGCACAAGTCTGTTATGAATTTTCTAAAATCCAATTTTTTTCAATGCATCTTTATTCGTTCATGTCTAAAGAATTCGCATATTTTTTAAATAATTATTTCCAGTGGAAAAAATTTTAGAAGCAATTTTGTAAAAACGCGTCGCGCAATTTCGAGACTTTTTCACCATACTTTTGTTAATATCTTCAAAACCGTTCTCGAAACATGAGACCCTAAATTCTTATTCTCTTTAGAATTTGATAAACCTTCATTAAATCACCTATTCATTGACAGGGTTCTATTTTTTCTGTGTTTTTTTACGATATACATGATAAAATATCAATTCACGTGTTTTTTTCTATGAGCAGCATATTTTATCATGTGTTTCGTCAAAAAAACATGGAAAAAATAGCCTTATGTCGATCGATCAGCAATCAAATAGAAGCTTATTAACTTCTGAAGAGAATAAGATATTAGGGTTTCCTGTTTTGAGAATGGTTCTGAAGATATTATCAAAAGTGTTATAAAACAAATCTTGAAACTGTGTGACGCATTTTTACAAAATTGCTTCAAAAATGTTTTCTACTGTATATAATTATTTGAAATTTGATATGCATATTCTTTAGACTCAAACTATTAAAGTTGGACGAAAAAAGTTTGAATTTTGGAAAATTCATAACAGACTTTTGTTGATTGAAGTTACTAAATTCGTAACTTTTAAGGTTATCATGTTTTCTGAGTAAGCAATACATCGTATCGAGATTTTACGAATACTCCGGGTATCTCAAGGCCCAGAGGAACATTTATTAATTTTTTGGCATTTTTTGATAGACAACTCTTTGAGTAATAGTAAGTTTATTGTAACTCTGTATTCCGAATCAGTGAGGAGACTCAGAAAACATTTATAGTACTAAATTTGTAATTATCAAGTATATGGTTAACGTTTATTAGCAATAAAGTTAATTTCGTACCGAAAAGGATATTTAATGACTTAAAGCAATTTTTTTTTTTGGCAGATTGCATGTTTAGGTACTGTTAAGTATAAATTTAAACTTAATAAAAGTTATAAAACTTATTTATTTTTGTATAATTTCCATTTTTGAAATCTTTCATTCTTCCTTAAACGATTTTAAATAAAGTTATCGAACGAATTTTTGAAAATATGCAATGCGTCAAAAGTCAGGTACTATTGTTCATAAACAATCTTATAAAACGTATAAACAATAGTACCTAACTTTTTACACACTACATATTTTCCAAAATTCCTTTAACAATTTTATTCAAAATGATTTAGGGACGAATCCACGCTTTGAAAAATGGAAATCGGATGAAAAATGAAATGTTTTTATTAGTTTTATTGAGTTTGTCTTTATACTTAACAGTACCTGCACATGCAATGTGCAAAATTGAAAAAAAAAATTTTTAACACTTTAACTATCCTCCTTTGGTATAGAATAGATTTCGTTGCAAGTAAATGTCAACCGTCTACTTTATTAATTTTTACAAATTTAGTTATGAGCCTCCTTAAGAGCCAGGTAGAAAACGTCCAAGATGCCAATACAACCTTAATGAATGCGAGCATAAAAGCAATTATGCAATAGATATTTAGTTCTCATGGTTAGTTATTATGAGTGATATGCAAAATAAAGAAAAAGCATAGACATGCATTTACGAAGCAATAATTAGTCAAGACGATGAGAGGTATTTGTGACAATTAATAAAAATTTGAGTTTTTTAACGTTATTTTTGACATGTATTTTAAATTTTTTGGGTGTCAATCTAAATCCCCTAGATTTGACACCTAATATAACTTCAAAAAGTGTATTGTACTAGTACCTTTTCAAAGAAGTAATATCCAATAAAACTTTTAAAAAGGTATAATTTTTGGAACTAGGAATTTTTGAACTCTTTTACTTTTATGTAGTTTCTAAGACGTGGGTTTATGATTATTCATTGAATGAGTTTTAAATTATAAGAGAAGTCAAAACTTCCAGTTCATTACATGGCATATTCAACCAAAATTGCAGAAAAGAATGTCGCGAAATCTATGAATGAAATGATAAGTGTAGGTTATGTCGGGCGAGTGACATACATGACGGTGCGGGTACGGTGATTCTATTCGTGTGACTGTGAGTTTTTTTTTATTTGAGACCCGTAATAGCGCGGCAATAGTATTAATTATTCTGGCTAGTGCATAATGTCCTTTTTGACACGAAACCCGTGACAGCGCGGCGATTCTATTCGCGAGAGTATGAGATATGGGAGCAAGGAAGTGTGAGAGTATGGTGATGATAAGAGAAGCTTATGAGAAACTGGCCTGGTGATTACCTGGTTTCTTACTTTTATTAGGCACTCGTAGGGGTACACGTGGGTACCATGGAAAGAGAGTGTGGTGATGACCGGATCGGCTTGGTCGAGTCTGTGGCAGCGATTGCTCAGAGGACAGTCTTTGACGACTCCGGTAGCGTTCGACCCAGAGGTCGTGCTTTGTCGGCTCTAGCAGTGATGGGCCTAGAGGTAGTGCTTTGACGACTCTGGCAGCGATGGACCCAAAGGTGGTGCTATGGCGCCTCCGGCAGCGATGGATAGGCACTGTAGTCCTCTAGCTGAAGTACATCCAGAGTGAGTGCTGTTAAGCAACTGACTGCTGAAGCTCGATAGCTCCTTTTTATAGCCAAAATTCTCTCTTTCCCAGATTTTTCATTGCGGTGGCTTAGGGCGCCGAAAATAATGGTTTGAGCAGGGGCGAAGGGAGCCGAGCCGAGCCGGATATAAATATCCGGGTCCGCCACAATTTCCCCTCGGTTACTCTAAGCACTTCTTTCAGACCTCCTCTGCCAGGGAAAGAGAGAGGGAGGAAGTGGACTGCTCATCACTTCTCTTCCGGTCTCTCCTCACACTTTCGAAGAGTTACATAATATTCCTACAACTAAATATCATCAATATCCAGTCGCGCTAGATCGTTATTATATAAATTTTCCTAGGTCGATAAACCAAGCCACCCAAAAGTTAAATGGAAGAAATTGCACTATTTGGCGATAAATAAAGTCCGAAGAGCTAAATAAGAGGTATACTTGGTTGATCGATATTTTTACAAATTTGAGTATACAGTAATAAGGCAGCGTGAACTTAAAAGTTTATTGATTGTTAAACGTTGATTACTAAATTACTCGCCTGTTGATATTTACTTACAATTAATAGTTTTTATATGATAATTACTTGTGTCCTGTTAGAATACATAAATTTTAAGAGTTCGTGTCGTTGTAATGAAATCACAGGCTCATTTATTATTTACTAAAGTATTTGCTAGTTTATATTTACTAAGGGTTTTAGTGTAGTAGTTGCTAAATAAAACATCGTGCAACTGTACATAATTCTGAAGAGTGCGCGGGCGATTATATTCGATTCTCAAAAAGTACTTGATTCTTTTTTCCAGAATCGATTATTTTTTTCGATTCTTTCCGAAACTCGATTTCTAGTAAGGCGATTCTTTTTTAGTCTAGAATCAAGTCATTAGTTTAATAATTTTTAGACTAAGCAGTTATTTTTTTGAAGATCACTGGTCATAAATGCAATATTATTATCCATGAAAATTAAGACAGATACTGTTACAGATTAGGCAACAACGTGTTTATAACAAATTAAATAAATGCTGATGCTCGACAGTTCGAATTGAATCGCCCGCGAACAGATTTTTAGAAGTTGAAAACAGCCAGAATTCTGCTCGGAACTGCACTAGCTAGCTAAATCATGTGATAATTTAGTACAAACACTATCGTATTGGACTATAAATAGCTATATACTTTTCTCTGTTTAATATATAAGGTTCAAACCTAGTGTCGAATAGTCTGATAGTCTCCCTCTTTGTCTTCGCATGTTAAACAGCTAGTATCGTGCCAGTATGTAAAGTGATATCACGTCTTAATAGATAGTGTTCAAATTTTCTTTATAGTTTAAAACTATTACTTGTAACAGCAGTTGTATGTTAGCATAAGATCACAATTATAATTCTTTTATTCATTAAAAATAATTCATTTTAGTGTCAGTAACTAAAAATCCTGTATTTAGACGTACTTCAACAATTTTTATTCGAAAAAAAAGCAATTAAAAAATATCGACTGTATAGTCTGAGAGTCCTTTACTCTCATATAACACAAATTTGTCAAAAATGTCCGGAACGCTTATGAAGATGAATGTAACTATATATATTTTAATTTAAGGAGGTATAATTAAAACGATTTATATAGTATATATCATGTATGATACGCAACGTGTATGACATACGTATTTATACATGGATACATGAATATATTTACGCATATCATTGCTTGGGTGGCCCGGACTGCCTACAATTAGAACTTTATTGATATACCGAGTAAATATATTGGTTACAAGATTAGTAACGCTTTTTTCAAAAGAAATCGATTCTGGAATCGATTTTTCGATTCTTTTTTGAGTTAATCAATTCTATAGGACTAATTCTTCTGATACCTCGATTATTTGGGGGTCGATTCTTTTTGGAAGAATCGCCCATCCCTATGCGCGTTGGTACAATAAAGATTGTTTTTGCAATTGTGGGTGCTATAGTTTCTAAAGGTGTTTGCATGCAGAGCTATAGTTGTATACATTGATGTTTAGTATGAGTGGCTGGATAGAAGGTTGACAGTTCTTGTCACCGTGAGAATATCTTGCTACATTTCCGTCGGAGCGTTGCGCGCCGCAACTTGCTCGGGGAAAATTCGTACGATCGATTCCCTTCAGGGCTTCGCCTGTGCGTTCGGAACAGCAGAGGGAACGGTGATTAAATAGGTGAGTCAGATAGATGGAAAAAGTGTTGAACAATCGAGTGACGTAGGTGTTAGGTAAACGAGGAAAAATTAAAGGAAGTTAAATTGCAAAGATGGTGCAAAGTGACGGGTTCCGACGTTACGTGTGCATAAAATGGAAAACAGGCACTGCAATACATTTCAAAGATCTTTTTTCTTACACGTATGTTTAATTTAATAAATGAACAACAGACATTTGAGTTCATTAAAATTAATTACTAGGATAAAATTAAAAAATTTGACATGAATTGTCTCAAAAAAATTCCAGATGTATACTTGGTTGAGCTATCGACAAATGTTGTGTTGACTAGATGTATACCTGAAAATATACAACTTTTAAATGAACGATTCTTGGACATTGAATATATTACACATGAAAAGGTATTCAAGAATTTACTTTTTGATGAGACATGACTAAATACTGAATAGTTTATCCTAACTGACCGTATTAGCAATATAATAAAAATTGTAATCTTGCAAAAATGTAAACAATCAATAGGGTCGACCAAGTATACATTTTGTGATCTTTCAAGATAATTTATAATATTTAATTTCTTAATTTTATTACAGAGATTAATAGTAATGATCTCGGAAGTCGGTTGTTCCTTTCTTAAATTAAATATATGCGCAAGTAAAAAGATATTTAAAAATTTATTGCACGGCCTGTTTTCCTTTTTAATCACACTTGTTAGTTGATTCATAGATTTTACAACTTAGTTTTCTGCAATTGCAGTTAAACATGCCATATCATAAACTGTAAGTTTTAACTGCTCTTATGACGAAGTCATTTTTCACGATTTTTCGAGTCGCGTGGAATGAGCGAGAGGAGCGGGCCGGGAGGGTTATGTGCTCGAATATACGCGTAAAATGCCCTATAGCGGCTGTCGGAGCCCGCGCAGAGAGGGAAAGGCGCCGCGCCGCCGCGCGCGAGCCAACACTTGAGCCAGTATCGTTCTTGGCGCCTTGCAGAGTAGAGCTGACGTCTTTTGCGTTCCAGACTGTACTACTCTTTGTCAAGACAACTCCCGCAGCCAAGTCGCCCGCCCGTAGCTGCCACTCTCCGACTGGACGACCCCGGGAACGAGAAGAGCAGTAGGAAAAGAGCAGCCATGGTGCAACAGCAGGTAAACCTCGTCGGCGATGTTGTCGAGGCTGAGCAGAGGTAGGCGTGAGAGCATGCGTCGAAAGTGTGAACGGGCCCGTAGATTAGTGGAATATCGTGAGGGCCAGAAGGTAGTTGAGTCGAGAGTGGAGTTGGAGGGAGTGGGCGGAAGCGTCGTGCTCGTGCCATAGGAGTGCCAAGACTTTGGCGTTACAGGCGAGATGATGAAGGACGGTTAAGTCGCCGGGGAAATTCTTGCGTTCGTGCTTTGCTTTTTCGCGTGTGTGTATTCGCCGGGTGGTGTGAATCGATCTGCTTCAAGCCATTTTTTTTGGGTCGGGTTGTTGTCATCGAGTTGTGCCATTGTTTGTAGCTATTGACCGGTGGCGAGTGAAGTGATGTATATAATTTGGTGTGTCGGAGAGTATTGTGTTGTGTCCCGTTGTTTCCCGCCTGCGGGAGCTGCTCGTTCCTGACGAGCATCCCGCGACCGATCCTCCTCTAGGCAAGAGTCATCGTCGTAGCAGAGCAGAGCCAAGCCAGGAGTCGTCGTATTCGTCGTCGTCGTCGGTATTGTCAGCGTAGTCGTCGTGTTTGAACTGCCTTGTAACACTCTAATAACTTAAATATTATTTAACAAATTATCATAAACCCACGTCTTAGAGGCTACATATTGGTAAAGAGTTCACAAAAATCCCTATTGGCCAAAATTGTATCTTTTGATTTGTTTGAGATAATAATTACAATTGTTAGTATATTACAAGTTTAGCGAGTGTCTCAGGCACTTTATAAATGGCAAACCTGCATCCTCTTACTAAATGAAAAATGGATGTGAGAGTTGTCGATCTTTATCAAACCCGCCGCGCTATTGGTTGAACGTCCGATATCTCTGATGTAGAGTGCTATGACTTCGAGAATATTTAAGGAAGCTCATGACGATGGTGCCGTATCAAACAGGGGCACTATGAAGGATTTCCATAAATTTAAGATTTACATAATATAAACGAATAAAAATGCAGTTCGTATTTAATATCATGTCTTGTTCATCATGCATGAGCGAAAAACTTGAAAAAACTAGGTAATGAAGAACATTTGCTTTCTACCAAGGTTCTGAATAAATTAGGTTAACCTCCGGTTTGGACTTTTAACACTTTGCATTTTTTTTTTTCGATTTTTAATCTTCGACTTTTGCAATTTCATTAGAAAGAGGATTATTTCAACTATCTAAAAAAAATGTTGAAAAATTCGCACAGCAACATTGTTTCTTATGAAAATGTTGTTGTAAGTCCTGACTACTTGTTTATGATTAATTATAATTGAGCATACAAAATTTTATTCTATGGTATTTTTCATAAAGAATAAATTTTTAGCAAAAAATTAAAGGGTAAACCACCAAAATTAAAAAAAAACTCAATTATAATACTAAATTTTAAGCGTTTGACGAATATTGAGTATACTAAAGCACTCAAAAATTAATCGATTTTTACTCCTCAATAATTTTACAATTATTGACGTCACTACCAATAATTTTTTATTATTCTTACTATCATTTAAGTTAATATATACAGTTTTATTTAGCGTCACCACCAGGACTCTTCGCTTCATAAGGCACCAAACGTATGAGCCACCTCAATACGCTGTCGTACATTTTCAATCTCGTACAGATTGTTCTACAAATTTCTAATTGTAAATTTTTATCAGCTGTCTTCCAAGTTTGATTTTCAAACAAGGTTTTAAAATTTTTTTATTTATTTTAATCAATTTTCTTACTTTCCTTACTTTTTAGTCCTCATAAGTCTCCTTAAGGCCTCAAAATTTGTATAAAATCATCAAGTTTGCCAAAAAATTTTACTTCTATAATTATACCAACATGATTTACCTATGATACTCTTCAATCAAATTCCCATGTGAATAAAGTTGTAAGAAAGAAAGTAATCCGCAATTTTTTGTAGGCCGTTACACGAAATTCTGCATGCCTTTACACAGTTCATTAAATTTTACCTGTCATATTTTTTCATTTAATATACATGGGTTCTAAAGCATAATGTAATTTAATATATGTGTTGACCGACATAATGGATTTACAATGTCACATAGCATATTGTATTTTACTCGTAATGCTCTGTCATTTGATACTCATGTTGGGGGCCTTCATAAAAAGACAATCCGCCAATTAGTGCTGGCAACCATTTTGGATCTAAAGTAACGTCCCATAGCTTAGTGTATCCTGCTTGTCATAACCTTTCGTTTCATATCCATGTCGAGGGGGTTGGGAATAATATGGTGTTCTGCCATTTTAGATTTTAAATATAGTTTCAAGTCTCATGGTTTTCTACTTATAATATTCTTTTATTTAATACTGATGTCTTAGAAGTTATAAAGAAAAATACAGACCGTCATTTTGTGGCAGCGGACATATTGGACTCTTAACCATTAAACAGCTCGAATTGGCTGTTGTGCAAATCAAAAGAAAAACATTTTTTTCCGCAGTATTATCAGTTTACAAATTGATAGCAGGACAAGTAAACAATAAAAAATGTCAACAAAAGCCTCAAAAAATGTTAATAACAGGTTTTTTGCGTCAAAAACGAAAACTTGAAAGAAAGAAAATCTGTTTCGGTAAACATATGTGCAATAACAAGTCCCAATAGTAAATCAAAATTATTTAGGTAGTTTTTTCCTCATATGTTTGCTCCTCAAGCTCGTAGCCAATTTTTTCGGACACTCATTTTTTCGCCATTCAATTTGCTACAAGGTATGCTATCTTGTTAACTCATTTTAAATTTTTTATTATAAACATTAGCGAAAAATCGCAAAGGAAATTTGTTTGATCGAAAATCTCGAAGTAATTAAAAAAAATCTGCTCAATGAATTCCGATGTTGCGTAGAAAGTGTATAGCTCTCAGCTCGACCGAAGCACTGTCAAAAACGTCCGAAGTAGGAAAATTGATTTTCTTTGAAACTATTGTTTAATTATTTAAAGTTCTGGTTTTATCATTGCAATTGGAAATATCAAATTGATCTTTTCTCTTTTTCCCTTTTTTGAGTTTTTTTTATTTATGGTTGAAATTTTTCGAAAAAGTTTTGTTTTGTTTTGTTGGATTTTCGATTTCCACTTCGAGAAATAATTATTTGTGTTGTATTGTATTCTTTATTACCAGTCAGCTTACCTAGCCAAGACAAGGTACTTCATGTACAGATAATAATTACAAACGAATTGGAATACACAGCCTTTACACTAAAATTTTACATAACTTTTACCTCACTAAGATTTTTAAAACTATGTTTTAATCAAACGAACCACACTTGAAGTTTCTATTATTGTCCATACTTATCAAAAAAATATTAACCTATAATGCGCCGTATTTCTTACAAAAAATTAACATTAATTTTATGTAACCATATACTCGCTGAACTCATACTATGAAACTCATACTCAATCAACAATCCGTAAAAGAAAACCTTCCCGCTCATTGGCATCAAAGCACCCAAGTTTATTTCAAACAATGCTTATCCTTAAGAATCCAAACAATCCAATCACAAATTCAATTTTCATAAAATTATACATTCGCTGAACTTATTCTATGGAAACATATTTTATATCGATGCGATAATCCACTCTCGAAGTCTGTATTTGACCTTTCTTTATTTGCTACTGTACTGTTAACTTAATTACTCTATAAATTCCACACTTGCTACTGAAGTGCTGCCCGGTCTTAGTAACACCTTACCTGCTGTCCTGTTTGCACTATTGACATGTATAGGCCAGCTATACCACGCTGTACTAGAGTCAAAACTACTAAACTTTGCCTCCGTTTTTATTGATCACCGCTATCTTAACTTTTTTTCGATGCTTTTCCCAGTATCAAACTCTCAGAATTGCCCTTTCAACTCATCACACTTGTAACACACACCATCAAAATTCACACTTTTATAACCAACCTTCATTGTTTTCATTCCTTCAAAATTATCTTCCCGACACCATTCAATAGCTTTTTTTCTGAATTTCCCTCTCTTTTCTCGTCATTTCGTTTTCTATGGTAATTTCTTTGTCCAAGTGCTTTTTTATTTTCATCACTTTATTTTTATCTTCACTTGTCCATTTCACTGTCATGCAGCAAAGTTTATATACTCCTTTCAGCTTGAAAGCGTTAACTACACATACCTCAATGTTCAACTGCTCTTCGAAGAACTTCTCCATCTGATGCTTCACATCTTTACTTTTGTAATTCTTGCCTATAACAATTATACTATTCCTTCTCCTTTCTCTCTCATTTCTTTCGTTAATTGCCTCCAAGTTCCTGACTTTTGTCCACACCGCCTCCAGCTCCTCCTTCCAATCTTCCGTTGTTGCCTCCTAATCCTCTTTTTTCGTACGCTGCTCCTCCTCCCACTCTTTTGTCAGCTTCTCTATTTTTCTCGCGGCCTCGTCCTCAATCCTTTTTATTTCTTTTATTATCGATATTTTAATCTTTTCTATTTTAATTTCCAATGAGGAGTTAGCTGTTACACCATACTTTGTTTTGGACGGCATCATCACCTCACTTTTTAAGCTAGCACTTATACCATGATTCACTCTTTACTTCTTGCCTTTTACTTCACACCTTCACTACAGCAACCACCTTACAGCTTCAACTTTTTTTTCTTTCCACCTTTTTTTATTGTGGTTGGCTGATTGACACGGGTGTCTCACCGAGCACGTGTGATCGACTCGACGCGGACGTGCCCTCAAGCAGTCACATATTAATTCTTTTTCTCGAATTATTGAAACTATTTAGCTCTATCGGGAGATTTTACTTACCTGTTTAAGGGTCCGTAGTCACTTCAACATTACCTTCTTTCTTTAACATTAATATTACGACATTTTCAATAATCTTATATACAAGTGTTAATGTGAGCTGCACATACATGCAGCTGAGCAAGCAAACGTATATTAATGATACGGTTTTTTACTTTAAAGTCGATTGCACGTATACGTTACCCGATCACGCGATTTTTACGTTTCCAATCGAGTACATACTTTTTTATTTTATATCATAGTGCATTGACCACCATCTGAGGTATTTGCACTTACTTTACTGAACTGTATTTTTTACATTGATGAAAACACTCGTTAAACATTAACATTGATGCTTACAGATATTTATATACATTAGAATATAATTTTATATTTTTCGCAGTATAATGACAGGTACAGTATATAATGTAGTCGCAAATTATAGTACGAATTACATGCTTAGTATGTATTATCGCTTGCTTAACATTATAATTGTATCGGTAGTTTTGAGATAACAGTACGAAAAAATGCTGGATTTTTTGGCGAAGTTGTGAGTTCTTATCCCGAGCCAAAGCTCACAGAAAAATCTGAGTGATCTAACCGGGATTCGAACTCACCATCTCTCGAGCCGCGTTTTTCGGAGGCTAGTGCTCTAACTACTAATCCAACGAACGCTCTATAATCAAGTATATACATACATTACACTTATTCATGCATAACGTTGTATCAAAATTGCGAAAGTTGATACGGTGGCGATCATAGTGATTTTGAAGGGGTGTCATTTATTTTTATTTGTTCTAATGTGACCTTCTGAGATTATTTTATTTCATTGGCACTTCTTTGTATTTTTTGGGGATAAAAAAAATATTTTTCGTTTGCATCAGATTTAGTTTTTTTTGCATTTTATTCAAGTAGGATTATTTAGAATTCGTTTCGATCTCAATTATCTTTTAGACTACACGTTCTTCTATTCACGTTAATAAAATTTGTTGCGAGTTGAAATCATCGAGCAAAGTCGGTCGATATTTTACGGGAAGTTTGTATGTCGTCAAATCAGTTCTACACGGAGAAATGTTTTCCTACAATAAGTGAGATACTTAATATACGGACACCTACAGGTAGCATGACGTACACCTAAAGTTCGTGTCAGTCATCACAATGCTCAGGTACGGTACCTCGGAATCTCGGGTACCCAGGGCCGGACTGGCCATAAGAAGCACCGGGAATTTTCCCGGTGGGCCGCCAGAAAAATTACTTTCTGGGCCGCCAAAAATCTTGTCATTGGGATGTGTGAAATAAAATTTAGTAGGTTGACTTCCAAGCTGCTTTCATGCCCTTATTGATGCGTATATTATAAACTCCAAGAGAGAAAGAGCTGCCATGGAATAGGCAACACTTGCGCACCTGCCCCTGAAACACAGAAGACAACTCACATCACATAGATAGGTAATCTACGACACATGGCCATTGCCAAGATATCTGACAGATATTTTGGCGATGGACATTTGTCGCCGATTGGCCATCTATACGATGTCAGTTGTCTTCTATGTTTTCTAGGATATTATGAGGAGCCTGGAGAGTCTAGACGGTGTCATAAATATTATACTCACAGTACTAACACGCGCGATGGCTGACTTCTGATT
>JAPYYV010019968.1:0-10158 GCA_030522625.1 Copidosoma aretas
GGGGTGAGGGGGAACTATTTAGAAAAGAAAACATTTTTTTACGTGAAATCACGGAGAAAACCAGCGAATTTGAGTGGGCGGGGAGGGGGGGGGTCAGGGGGGCAAGAGGGCGAGGGGGGGCGAGGTAACGATTGACGATCGTCTAAAACACGTAAAAATCAAAAGAATACTCCCGATATTTGAGTGGTGGGTGAAGGGCAGTAAGGGGGGAGAGGGGGGCAGAGGAAATTACAGTCTACAACTATATATATATATATAGTAAGATATTATAATGTGTATGTGTGTAACAAATATATGCGAAATGTTTTTGTCTTTTTTTAATGTAATCAAAGGGGCCTTTATCCGACTCAACTGTACTTCTTGCTTTGGACAATGTATCATTGCTCGGTTCAAAAAAGTGATCCACGCTAGCTTTCTTAAAACCGATGACAGGCTAGTTCTGGAAGCTCAGGTAGAAGTCTTAAGTAAGTTTCCGTAGAAAAGACTATAATGTTTACTCACGTATGAGCTGATCTACTAACAATGTGTCTTACGCAGAGCTATAAAGCCAGGCCTGTAGCTACTTTATTCCTCTGGTAGCTTGGGTACTCTTACAGGAATTTTTATTTACTTGTTTTTTCAAAGTATTGTTTTCAAGAGTTATAAGAATGCAAAACAGTAGCTATAAAAAAACGGCTTTTATTCAAGTTCTTCGTCCTGGAGTTTGTGACGTAGCATGCATTAAATCGAATAACTATTAATCTATTAAGTGATATTAAGGGTGTCCATGTAATACCCCTAATATTACAGTGAAGCTGTATCGCAACGTTAGCTACAATATATTTAATGGATTTATCCAGGTAAGTATTGAGATTATCATCTCCTCAATCATAAACTTTGGGATGGCTTATTAGGATGCTTATTCCACCAGCTGCACTTGCTAAAAAGCTAATGAAATCTAACAAATAAAAGAAAATAGATAAATGAACCGCCAAGTGCACTTATTAAGATATGGCTCACAAAGGGGCTGGGCAAGTGTTTCTGGTACTGCTGTTACTGCTGCGTAGGCCTATGTAACTTGGTGTTGCTACTAAAACTAAAGAAGCTGGTCTCGCATGGGCACTGGCTCTAACAAAGCCTACGGATAGTGCAATCCATAAAACTGTCTTAGCACTTTAAATGAGCACTTGGTGTATGATTAGGATGGAGCAGGTTTTTTTGACTCACTGCGCATAAGCACATAACATCACCGAACAGTACACCCTACCAAAGGGAGCATCTTTAGCATCAAAACTGAACTTTTTAAGCAGATATCTCTGCCAATGAGAAATTAGAAAATTTTAAAGACAGCGATAGACATAATCTCAATATTTAAAAAAATTTTACTTTATTTAATTAGTAATGTCAGTACGAATATAAATCATTTTTCATTTTAGACCATTGCCTATTCAAAACTTTTTTTGTTACACTATCCAATCTTTTAGAATGCACAGAAATCAGCTTGGACATTTACTGAAACGCATTTTATTAATAAACAATTTCTGAAGCTATTTTATTAACTAAATTCAAGTGATAAATTAATCATATTTTCAGCTAAGTATTAGTTTAATGGTAGTTGAAGTTTAATAGAGGTGTGATAAAAATGTTTCGGTTGATCAATTTTTGATTCAAAAATGTTGTACATCAAAAGAACAGTATTATTTATGTAGGGCTCATTAATGTTGTTAAAGAGGACTCGATAACAACAATAATTTTTGTTAAATAATGAAGAGTACTAACTCATATTGGAAGAAGACTTAAAGAAAATCTGAGTTTACAGTTAAAATAACCTCAGTCTTTGCAAAATTTAGGGTAAGATTGTATTTCATAATCACAATTTTTCATCACAATCCTACTTTTTCACTGATTGACTTACATTTTACAATACAATTTAATATTGATATAATATTCGAAATCTGGGACATAGAAACTTGACTTCTATAAGCAGAAAGCGAATAAAAATTGATATATATAACAGATTTTTATTGCAAACGGCAGTTTTTTAGCTTGTTTATAAGTTAGTAGTTAGCACATTATCGTAACTAAAGAGGGCGTGACGTATGCAAGCTTGTAAAAATTTTCATCTGTCCCTATGTCACATACTACATAACTTGCAATTTCCTATCTTAAACCGACAAATTCAAAATTTGTGAATAGCAAAACACCTATCCTTGCAACAACAGTGGGAGAGTAATTTGTGATTACAACACTACAACATTCGTTATCAATAAAAAGCAACTATTTTTAGCAAATGCAAAATTATTCATAATTACTTATTTATCTTTTTCTTCTTATGTAATTGAATAAATTCTTGCTTTAGATGGAAGAAAATCGAGGTGGACCGCAAAGGGGTGATGTAGTACCTCGGAATCGTTGCAAGTAGAGCGTCACACTCTTGTATTGTATGTTAATATCATTAAATTCCGAATAAATTTTTTTAATATACATTAATTGCGGGTAGAGGACGTATAGCACGATGGTGCATTCAAAAAAGGCGCAATCAATATGGTTTTTTTGTATTGGGCGAAATCAAGAGCAAGGGCAAAATCAAGGGCAAGGCCGAAAGCAGAACTGAGGACAATATTATGGCCGAATATAGAATCATGACCCATGACAAGAGCAAAAATAGCTGCAAAAACAGCAGCAACAACAGCAGCAGCAGCAGCAACAACAACAGCAGCAACAACAGCAGCAAGAACAGCAACAAGAACAAGAAGAAACGAGCAAAAAATCATTATTAAATGACATTATCTAATTAAATAAATATATATTACAATTTTCATCGAAATTTAAATACATGTTAAATACATATAATTGATGGTGAATTATAAAAATTATGAAAAAGTATTAGTCTTAAAATCTAATGTACCTATTTTTATTCAGCAAAATATTTTCTTTTATTTCAAATTTTTTTTTCAAATTTAATTGATTTAGTCCACGGAAAAATAGGCAAAGATAAATAAGTGCGAGTCTGAGTCAGTATCAATATACTATGACGTTTGCTGAAATCAGACAATCTCATTAACTTCCTGCGCCACCTGGCCAGAATCTCCAGAACTATTTCCAGATAGAATTATGTGTGAATCACGAAAGTGCAGAGAGTTAATACATCACTTTCTGCATTGTGGCATATTAAAGCCCTGTGTGTTACACGATGTCCAATATAGAACTAGGAACCAACAATACATTACTTCTAAGGCTGGTAACAAAAGACTGGTGCTCACAGCATTGACTGGTACTATACTGTAAAAGTAAGTGGACCCTAGCGTCTGAAGCCAAAACTTAAGCTTGCGGCGCAACAGACTGTGTAACGGACTAAGTGCTATATATAGAGTCACGGTGAGCGCAAATGCTGCTGATCGTATACTTTTCTCTCCATGCAAGAACTTATACCTGTAGCTGTAGCTTGTTACTTAAATTATTTTCTGCAGGCTCTCACGAGGGTACAGTATGACATGCCTGAAGTTGAAAATGAAAGTAGGGCAGTCTAAGTGCTGGCATCTATGAACGAATGTATAGATAAAGCTGAAAAAGGACTGTTGGTGCAGCTCGACAATACGAACAAAATGCCGCAAGTATCATGACCATCGATTCATGATTCCTTAAATAACAGCCAAACACCAATCAAAAATTTTTATGGCTATCCGAAAGCCTGCCACTAAGACTAATCTTCAAGCAGTTAGAATTCAGAATACACGTGTCCTACAACTTTTAAAATTTATACTATTGTAGTACACTTGTAAAAAATTTAATAAAATCACTTTTTATTACTGATAATTTAATTACTTGCTTAGATTCGCATATAAATAGGACAAATGCTTCCTGGACGATGAACTTTCATTTACTGCCAGTCAGTCTAAGTGCTGGTATCTCTGAACGAATGTGCTGCACAAGCTCAAAACTAAAGGACTTGTGCAGCACATTCGTTGCAGCATAAGCCTAAACAATCGAACAAAATGCCGCAAAAAGCATGACGATCGATGAACAATTCGTAAAATAAAAGCAAAACACCAATCAACAATTTTATGGCCATCCAGAGCCTGCAAGTGGGACTTATCATCAAGCAGTTGGCATTTATAATACATGTGTCCTGCAACTGTGAAAATTTGTACAATTGTAGTATATATGTAGAAGATTATTTTAAATGGATTTTTAGCTCTGATTGATTGATTAATTGCACTTAATTCCATGTCTAATGGAAAATATTTATCCGGACCAAAAGGTGAAAATTACAGCAAGGCAGTCCAAGTAATCGCATCTTACAAAAAGTGTGTCGATCTAACATTAAATTAAAATGTCTGTGCAGTTTAAAGAGACAAACAAAATTCCTTAAGAATTATGGGGATCGATAAACAATTCGTTGAATAACAGTAAAACACCACTGACACAATTTTCGGCCTTTCGAGTGCCTGACACTAAAACTATACTCAAAGTAGTTGGCATTTGTGATACATGTATCCTACAACTCTGGAAATTTTGACGATTATACATATGTGGAAGATTCTTTTAAATCATTTGTTATCCCTCCTTAATTGATTTCTGGTGCTGATCTACATGACACATGAAAATTCTCCTTCTATGATGAACTTGAAATTTGCAGCCAGACAGTCCCAAAGATAGCATCTTTAAAGGAGTGTGTCAATCTAACTGTAAACGAAAACGTTAGTGCAGCTTTAAAAAACGAAAAAACTGCGGCAAAGAATTATGACAATCGATGAACGATTCGTCGTATAACAGAAAAACACCAATTAACAATCCCTACATAAAGACGAGTAAAATGGTGCCAGTTAGGCTTAATAAAGTGAGGATTAAATATCAAAATCCTGGCGAAACCTCGATCACTTTTTTATTCGTGGGCAAGAATATGAGGCATACCGTCAGTATAACGATCATGCTTAAATAGGGTACAAAAATTAGATTATTTTTGAGAATTTACTTGCAAGATTAGAAAAACATGATTTTAAAAATACATTACACAACATACGAGATTCATCTTACTCCATAAATAAAAATTGAAAAGCAAAAAAAAGCTTGACTAAATAAAAGCCATCATAGCAATTACAAGATCTCACTATATAGGGAAATTAGATCCTAGAGACGAAACTAACACACATATCCACATACTAATGGAAGAATAGAGGTAGAAAAACTGTTTTTGTTCAGGAAATCTTGAGTTTAATTGTACAGTCCATAAAAAAATGAGCCAGCTTGTTTTCTCGACATGTAATGTTCCATAAATAACAAAGCTTTTTCCTCATAAATGCAAAAAGTTTATACTAAATTTTACGTTGCTATTATTAGTGCAAGATTAAACTTTGTATATTAGTATTAGTATCAGAATATCACTAATTCAGTATAAACTACATTTAAGCCTTTTTTTAAGTGTTGAAAAATCAGGATTACACTAAGTTTGTGTATCCTTATACCTAGGTAACTACTAATACATTTTTGCAGCTAAACAATCCAATTGACCTAATGTAGAATCAAGAAAATTTGCTCATGATATTTATCCATGAAATGTTTTGCACGAAAAAGATTTCAATAAAATATAGGATTATGTTTATATTCATTCTCGTTTAGTACTATTTATATTACTATTATCATAATGATAATGATCATCACTATTTTATCACCATTATCATTATTATTATCATTTTTATTATTATTGTTGTTGTAAAGTTCAATTGATATTCTCACACACAAATGCGACAAAAATAATTAAAAAAAGAAACAATTGTTGAAACAACAGTGTAAAAAAACTTACATCTGGTGGATGCATAAGTTCCTTGGGTGCAAGATACGTGAGAAGTTGTAAAGATAATTGATGCCATATTATTACTGATTCACAAAAAAAACAGTCTGAAATATTATCACATGAATGTTTTTGGCTGCTATATACAATATTAGTTGAGTTGAAAAATCGACAAGCTTCTTGGAAAATCCAGCTAGTAATTCCAATATTTCTATCAATGTTCTGTAATTCAATCTGAAAAAAAGTTTCATATCTTGTAAAAGCATTTAAAGGTATAATAATAAAAGAATTTATAGGTTTGTGCCCTATAATCTTTGAAAATAACATTTTTGCATTGACATTTAAAGTTACTAAAGCATCTTAACATCAAGGTAGTGATATAGGGATCATAACTTCTTAGAAACGTGCTAATTCTTTATTTAAAAATTAAATTCTACTAACAGTACAGCTACCATACAATACTATTAGTAAAAAAATTTTTTTAATTTAAACCGTTTAAATTTATTAGACTAAATATTCATAATACAATGCTTAGAATTTCCCGTGCCATAGCATGATTATACGTATGTGTGCCCCTGCCACCCTTAGTACAAAACTGTGATGTAGAAAAGTAGAAAGAGGTGCTGAAAGATGTATGTAAGTAAAGCAGTCAAGCTTACAGAAGTTTAGTGCGTGACGAGTCAAAGAAGAGATCAAGTTCTAGGCTTACATAGATTCACTTCTAGTTTCGACAATCCTCTACTAAAGCGAGGTGATTCACAGTTACCGCTGATCATTTATGACTACGCACCGCCGGCGAACTCGGAAGAGATGTCGTACTGTGGCTAAAAAAAATGGCTTGGCACAGACATATGTATACCATCAGTAAACTTCTGACGTTTGCGTGGCATAGATGCTATTATGACCACACGTCCACCTGACCATATACTGTCGTTACTTGTAATGAACGTGTATTAGAAATTCCATTTTTCTTATAGCTACAGTACGCCATCTGTGCTTAAATTTCCGATCGTAGTGCCCGCATACCTCTTAGTTTCAGCTCTAACAATCTTATATAATAGGTTGTGCTAGGAGTAAAATATATTGACTTGCCGTGAACACACAAAAAAAGATATTTTTTTTCCGGAGTAGTGTTACGATAGAGCGAAATAGGGCTTCGCCCCTATCACGCTCTCCGCACCGACTTACTAACTTTAGAACAGTAATTAGAAAATCTTGTTCAAAAGTTCTTTCTACTATAAGGTAAAACTAATTTTTCTTTTATTTTTTTTATTTTGTTATCATTATTAACTTTTTCCTATGACTTACGCAATTGTTGCAATAATCTTTGATCAATAAATCTTTTCCCCGAGGATTAACATACTTAGCGAGAGATCTGTATGAATAAATATAGAGTTCCATACATTTTTATTGTTGAACTTCGGGATAGGATTCGTCAAATTATGTATTATTTGTTATATTTCCATGATTGATATGGCGCCATCCTGTTGGAAGTCAAAGATTTGCTGCAAGATTTTCTGCAGGACATCCTGCGGAATGATTGTGCCTTTTTCTTGTATAATACAAAGAAAAAATTAGAAATCGTTAATCGTACATTGCGTGGCTAATCAAATAATATTATTCTATTTAAACGTAAATTAATAATACTTAGCTTAGATTTTCTTTGAACTCTACCTATCGTAGGCACGTAAAATACAATCGAACTAATTTAAATATATCATCAGATCATCTCATCTGTTGTCACTTTTAAAAATTTTAAAACCGCAAAACAATATGCGTTTAATTGATGAATAGTATATTACCACCCTGGTGCTAGGGACGTATTCCTGCCTTCCTCGAAGTTGTTTGCCCGAGCGAAGCGAGGGAAAACATCGAGGAAGGCAAGAGAAGCGGCGAAGGTGCGATTTTTAGGTTAGAGTGATGAAAAAAATTTTCATCGTTACTTATA
Organism: Copidosoma aretas; assembly: GCA_030522625.1. Taxonomy (NCBI): domain Eukaryota; kingdom Metazoa; phylum Arthropoda; class Insecta; order Hymenoptera; family Encyrtidae; genus Copidosoma; species Copidosoma aretas. The sequence goes on from JAPYYV010019968.1 coordinate 7,719, forward strand.
AAAATTGTGGAAGGAAAAAAAATTCTTTAGAAATATCAAAGTGATGGATAATGAATGATGTCTGTTCGAAACAGTTAAGTGTTGTTAATGATACTTGAATAAATAACGTTACTTGAACATCACATTATTAATTTGCTTATTTATTAAATGACAAAATTTGAAGCACAATGACCTGAAAACTGTATCTTATTACACTGTAGATCATACAACTTATAACAGAGTTAGCAGCACGGATGATAACATGTGCATACATTTTTTAATAGAATGTCTAAATTCCATTCGACAAGGTCTTCCGCCTAATAAACTGAGTCCAAAAAAAAATGCTTTTGTTATGCTGACTCAAAATTTATGTATTTCAGAGGAATTATGTAGTGGAACAACCCTTGACATATCAAAATTTATCAAGTATAACATTGAGGCTGAAACTATCACTAGTAAAATATTAGGAACATAGTATTCAATCCAAAATTACCTGTATCCACTGGCATTTTTTCCTTATACTTTTTATTTAATGCACATACATTTTTTCCATAGTAAGCGTTGTCCATTACTAAAAATAAGTTTTAAGGTCGAAGTTTTAATGTACTAGGTATGTACTTAAAAAATTTATTATTGTCTCATGGTTCGTTGTATGTTGCACTATCTAGGTACAAGAAATTCTCAGAATATTTTTATTCTAAATTAGTTTGTGTGAGATAAGTCTCAAACGTAATCTGCGTTTTACGTAATTACTTTCAAACATACTTCATGTTAGCTATCAATACTTTCACATTTTGATAATACCGCTAAGACTCACTCGTTTCATAAACATTCTATTCTGAGTGCGTCCCTTACTTTTTCCGCTTACCATTGATCCTGTATTAGTATGTATAGAGCTACTTAACTCGTTCAATAAATTTAAATAAATAACTAAATAAAAAAAAATGAACTAGAAAAATGCGAAAAAAATAGAAAATATTATTTAAAGTAATATTTTTTATAATTTTAAGTAATACGGTAAAAGCAGTGTTCGTACGAGATTGGAAAAGCTTTAATTTGCGAGCGGAGAGGTTCACGATACAAGCCGTAGGCAAAGGACGTAACAAGGCTCGTAAATAAGCCTTTACAGTCAAATACGAATCTTATTTTTCCTACCAAGCGTGTATTAGAGTTTCAAAAAGGCCCGGTATAGGAAAAAATATTTATAACTTTTTTTGAAACAATAATATAAATACACTTATACAAAACTTTTATTCGCTAACAAGATAGTACTTTCGTATACACACTAAAGAATGCATACACATGGTATGCATAGCAAGTCTACCTCCACGTAGTATATTCATAGAAAGGCGAGATTGCTTTTTCTTACTATGGGCGCAAAGTCTTTTCGCCCTGCGGGAGCAGTTTGCACCTGTGGTCTGCACTTTAAGCCCCTAAGTCATTTTGCACACATGAACAGAAAGGTACTTTCCTGTTCTAGGGCGCATAGTGATGAGCAGGCCCAAAGCGTGGAATTGGATTTGAAAAAGCGAGTCTAACTGCCATTAGTAGTTTCCGATACTGTTCGATAATTTTAGAGAAATGTAAGGGTTAATGTAATATTGACTTTTTAGGGTTAATTTATGGGAATAAGCAATGGGATAAGTACTTACGGCTTCAATGGCTTGCTCGCGGCAGTGTTTAAGGATACTAGAGAGTTGTTGTGGTTATTGGGTTGTTGACTTATCTCAGTTGACTTCGATCATCATCAGGTGATCTCTGGTAATAAGGAACGAGACAAGTGGCTTCGGCGGCGATTGGCTGTTCTTATCTGTGATAGACAATGTTGTAAGGTTATTAAGGTATTTAAGTTATTGACTGTATTAATATGATTTCGGCTATCTTCTGGTGATCTATAGTGACAAGCAAACGGAAGATCGGCTTTGTCTGCAATTCGTCGTTTACGACAGTGTCCGTGATGTTAGAAGCTTACTAGGGTGTTCATATTATTGGCTTTTTACGGGTCACTCCGGCCATCTTTGCGTGATCTATAGTAATATGCAACAAGCAAAGCACCTTTGGCTATATTTGGTCATTCTTGGCACTATTTGACGATGAGAGAAAGTTGATGTGTTATTGAGATATTGATTCCTTTCGGGTAATTTTGGCTCTCACCGGGGATGTATAGGCTTAAGCCACATGTAGATGATTCATACTCTCGGGTTAATAAGGTACATTGTAACCAAAATTGAGACCGTGGAGTGGTGACAGAGACGTGGGTGGCCTTGGTCAAAATGCGGGGGAGGGGGCTGTGGGGGTGCTAAACTATTTAAAACACGTAAATAATAACACATTTTTACGTTATACTGTAAAGGGGCAAGGGAGGTCATAGGGAGCCGTAAAGAGTCTTTAAAGGGGTGGGGCAATTAAAAAGTTTGGGGGTCGTGGAGAGACGAGACGGGTGTGGTGAGTCAGAGAAATA
>JAPYYV010019975.1:0-14745 GCA_030522625.1 Copidosoma aretas
GATTTATAAAAAAAAACGAAGGAAAATAAACTTGACAAAATCAAAGATGATTTGCAAAGGAAAGGAAGACTTTTGTCAATCAGAAAATACAAAAAAACTGTACAATTATTGACAACTTTATCATCCGTATAATATAACAAAAAAAAAGCAGATAGAAAAATCAAGCAATTATAAGAAGATATAGGTGAGCTTAGAAGTTTTAAAGTGATAGACTGTAGGATATGCGATGGAAGAAAAAAATATATAAAGACACATTGCTATGTAAAGAGAAAGAGAAACCAACAAGTAAAATAATAATAATAATATCAGATAGAAATTTAGGATTAAATTATAATGGGAAGATATGCAGAAGGAAAATCATTCATGGTAAAATATAAGATGTTTATGTAGGTAAATAAGGTACAACAGTAAAGATTGAAAATACAAAAATATGTAGTGCATGATAAATTATGATATTATGTAAATGCAAAAAAAAATTAAACATGTTGTTGTATGTTTAACCAATTACACAACTTACTTAATTAAAAATAATATTTGTAATAATATGAGAGGATAAGAAATTTTAATAGTTATAAATCAAACAAAGAAAATATAAATGTATATAAAAATCTATTTAAGAAATGAAAAAAATATAAAATAACAATTTACATTTACTAATATTAAAAAAAAATTTTAAAATGATATCTTATTAGGAACTTATATTCTTAATTGATTTTAAAATGACCAAAAATATCAAAAAAAGGCTTATAACTAATTCTGTAATTTACATGATTGCGTAAATATTAAATACATATACATATAAATCAATATTAATCTTAAATACTAATTAGAGTCATTATTATTGTCAAATTATTAACAATCATTTGATAAATTATCAAGCTCATTTTATATATTGACTGTATTTGTTCGAATTTTCAGCAAATTCGATTAGATCGCTTTGGTTGTCTATGTTTGTACGCATATATGTGTATCAAAAAATAAATTTTTTTATCTTTTATTCAGACATGAGAATAATAGTATTGAAATACGGGGGTTGGCACGCGAAACGCGTAGGGGGCGATGCCCCAGGAGTATATATGTGTATATATAAATATATACATATATATTAATCCCCATATATATTTAGTAGTGGGGCTTTGCTCCCAGCGTGTTTTGCTTGCCAACGCCCATATTTTAATATTTTTATTCTCATGTCCGAATAATAAATACAATAGTTTATACATTAATACACATTAATGCGTACAAACATGGCTAACTAAAGCGATTATATAAGAATTCGCTAATAATTTGAACGAACATAGTCAATATATGAAATGAGTTAACTGATTTGTAAAATAATTGTTGATAATTTATTACTGATAATGACACTAATTGGTATTTAAGGTTGATATTGATACATATGTACATGCATACCATATCTACGCAATCATTAATAATACAGATACAGTTATTAGCCTTTTTGTGTTATTTTTGATAATTTTAGAACTAATTATGGATATAAGTATATAATACGATATTATTTTAAAAATTTTTCTTAACATTTTTAACTGTAAATTTTTCATTTTTAATTTCTTACACTTTTTATATAGATTTTTATCTACTTCTACATTCCCTTTTTTTCTTTAAGAACTATTACATATCTTATTCTTTTATATTAGTACTAATATTTTCGTCAATAGAGTTACTTATATTATAGAATAAACATACAACAACATGTTAGAATTTCTTTTTATATTTGCATGATATTATAATGTATAACGCATAACATATTTTAAAAATTTTAATCTTTACTGTTGTGCGTTATTTGCCTACGTAAATATCTTATATTTTCACATGAATAATCTCCCGTCTTCATATCTCTCCATTGTTTTTTGTTCTTATATTTCTCACTGATATTATTATTTTAATTATTTTTTCACCTCTTTACGTAGCAATGTGTGCATTATATATATATTTTTTTTTATTGCAGATCCTACAGTCCATCACTTACAAACTTTTAAACTCACCTATATCTCTTATTTTTGCTTTATCATTCTCTCCCTGTTTCTTCTTTTTTTTTACATTTTACAGATGTTAGAGTTGTCAATTACTATAGAGTTTTTTGTATTTTCTGATTGACAAAAGTCTACCATTCCTTTGTAAAAATATCTCTGATTTTATTAAGTCTATTATCCTTTGTAGCTCCGTTTATAAATCCGATCGTTATCAAATCTTCTACTTTCTCATATACACGGTGTCCAAAAAGTACCGGGACGGCCAAATAGCTCAGAACAGAGACCGAGAATCAAAAAATATCTTGTACAAAAGCTGTGTTTTTTTGACCAGAGACTTTTTTAATGACCTTTTTTATGAGCCAAATGTTCGTTTGGACGGTCACGTGACGGTCAACTTTTAGTTTTTTAATGAAAACCCCATTTTTTTGGTTTCGCATTCGGAAATGCATAAAATTTTACGTTAAAATACACTTCAAGTCAGGGAGTAAAAATGAACCTAGATGGTCATGTGACGGTAACAATACTTTTTTTTATCATAGATTCGTGAGACACGCAATAAATGATTTTTTCTTTCATTCTCATGATTGAACTTTATACATATCACGTACACGAAGAGCCCTTTTTATACAAAAAATTTGGGCTATAATACATTATAACCCTATAAAATTAACTAGTATCAAATTACCTGGTTTAAGGTTCACTTTAAAATGTTCTTTGATAAGTATCGATGAAAAAGGAAACGAACACATAATATCATTGATTGTTACCTGTGATTTGGTGGCGATTAGTACAAGCTTTTTTTTATTGGTACCAAAAAAACCGGTACCACACGCCTTGAATTAAGGGGGCTCCCACGCCACGGCCGTACGTATTCAGGCGCCTATCACGAAGTTACGTTGAACTTGCCAGAACTCAAAGAATACTAAGAAAATCAGGCCCAAAAAATGTATAAAGGTTTTTCAGAGTATCTTGTTTCTTATATTTATTGCCAAAAGTCGTTCATTTGGATGGCATGCCCGAAAAAAATTCCAACCTTAAAAATATAACTTCGATTGATAAATTTGTGTTACAAATTTTTAAAAATCGAAGATTTTTTGATAATCTATTGTGTACAAACCCTCCAAAAATGTAAGTGAAAGATTTAAGATTGAAATAGTAAAAGGGAAAAATTTAAGAAGCAATTTAGTGAATAAGTACTGAGACGCGCTGCGCTTCAGCACGTGTTTTGGGTTGGTTTTGTTTACAAAATCGTTTAATCGCTTATTACTCGAGATAATGGCCGATTACCTTAGTACCCCTAAAGTGCGAATCTGTTTATAATTCTATAAGCGTCAACGCTATATGCCACTTATTACGGAGAAAGTGCTGAAACTCTTTATTTTAGAAAAACGTGAGGAAATTATCTGCTGATACAACATAACACGGGAGGCATTACTTTCTCACGTTGTTCATTAAAAATAAAGAGATTGAGCAGTTTCTTCGCGACAAGTCGCATATAGCGTTAAAGTTCATGAAGTTCTAAATAGATAGGTACTTTAGGGCACCAAGGTAATCGGCCATTTTCTCGAGTAATAAACGATTTTGTAAACAAAAACAACCCAAAACAAGTGCTGAAGTGCAGCGCGGCTCAGTAGTCATTCACTAAATTGCTTTTCGAATTTTTTCCTTTTAACATTTTGATCTGAAATTCTGTGTTTACATTTTTAAAGGGTTAATGCACATTAGATTATTAAAAAATCTTCGATTTTCGAAAATTAATAATACAATTTCATCGATCGGAGTTGTATTTTTAAAGTTAGAATTTTTTCGGGCACGCCATCCAAATTAACGACTTTTGGCAAAAACTATAAGAAACATGATACTCTGAAAAACGTTTATAAATTTTTTGGGCCTGATTCTCTTAGTATTTTTTTAGTACTGGCGAGTTCAACGTAACTTCGTGATAGGCTCCTGAATACGTACGGCCGTGGCGTGGGAGCCACGTTAATTCAAAGCGTGTGGTACCGGTATTGTTGGTACCAATACCAAAAAGCTTTTACTAATCGCCACCAAATCACAGGTAACAGTCAATGTTATTATGTGTTCGCTTCCTTTTTCATTGATACATATCAAAGAACATTTTAAACTGAGCCTTAAACCAGGTAATTTGATACTAGTAAATTTTTTAGGGTTATAATGTATCATAGCCCAAATTTTTTGTCTAAAAAGGGCTCTTCGTGTACGTGATATGTATAAAATTCAATCATGAGAATGAAAGAAAAAATCATTTATTGCGTGTCTCACGAATCTATGATGAAAAAAAGTATTGTTACCGTCACATGACCATCTAGGTTCATTTTTACTCCCTGACTTGAAGTGAATTTTAACGTAAAATTTAATGCTCTTCCAAATGCGAAAACAAAAAAGTGTGGTTTCCATTAGAAAACTAAAAGTTGACCGTCACGTGACCGTCTAAACGAACTTTTGGGTTATAATGAAGGTCATTCCTATCGAATTGGTTATAATTCAATCATGAAAATGAAAGAAAAAATCATTTATTCCGTATCTCACGAATTTATGATGAGAAAAAGGATTGTGACCGTCACATGACCGTTTAGGTTCATTTTTACTCCCTGACTTAAAGTATATCTTAACGTAAAATTTAATGCTCTTCCGAATGCGAAAACAAAAAAAAAAGGAGTTTCCATTAGAAAACTAAAAGTTGACCGTCATGTGACCGTCCAAACAAACTTTGGCTCATAAAAAAGGTCACTAAAAAAGTCTCTGGTCAAAAAAACACAACTTTTGTACAAGACATTTTTTGATTCTCGGTCTCTGTTCTGAGCTATTTGGCCGTCCCGGTACTTTTTGGACACCCTGTATTTATTTGACTATTTTTTATTTTTTTTATTGATTAAGTCCGTTAAATTTTCGATTAGTCATGAATAAGGCCACCTGCTCTTGTCCATTTTTGTTATGTGCAAAAAGTAAATTTTTTCCCTTCTTCTTATGCCTATTTCCAAGCTAACCCTTCCCACCTTCATTTGTTATATATATCCTCGTATGTTTTTATTTAAACCCAACATGATATCTGTAAATCTGAAAATATTTATTCCTCTTTTTCTTTCTGCTTTCATTCCCATATAAATGCCTTCCTTGCCCGCCTCCAGCTTTCGTATATAGGGGCGTCCAGTGAGATCGGGCCACCTCGCGCATGCGGCGTATTTGTCGCTCGAGCACACTGTGTTCAACTCGCTTGTTAGGTTTTGCTGATAGGTACCCGTGGCCGATTCGAGTCGCAGGAATTTTTTTGTTTTAATCGATGCATTTTGACCTCCTGAACATGGTAAACCATGGTGTTTGGCTCAATTTTATGTTAATTAATCGTTAACAACAATTATTAATAACAAATAGTAAAATAGATATGTATTGCTTGAAAAAATTATTTTTATATTCTTTGGCTAATTTGACACTAATAAGGTTTACTATAAAATTTTCGTAAACCCATTAGTTTTTGAGTAAAAAATCCCGAAATATAAAAAAAAGCGTTTTCAAAGATTTTTAACCACGTATTACTCAGCGGTTATTGCATTAATTTCAACTCACCTGGCCTTAAATTTTACCTTAAAGCATTTACTTTTAGATATAAAAGGATTTTGAATAGTTCGCCGCATCACAACTGCGGTATTGTTGATCAACGCAAGGCCGTTTTTACACTTGGTATCCATGAACGCCTATACCTATACATAAGATGTATATATATATATTCATAGCTCATAGAGGTTACATAAACGGCCTTGCGTTGATCAACAATACCGCGGTTGTAATGCGGCGAACTATTTAAAATCCTTTTTTATCTAAAAGTACATGCTTCAAGGTAAAATTTTAGGCCAGGTTAGTTGAAATTAATGCAATAACAGCTGAGTAATACGTGCATGGTTGAAAATCGTTACAACGCTTTTTTCGATCTTTAGGGACTATTTACTCCAAAACTAATGGGTTCACGAAAATTTTACAAGAGACCTTTTTAGTGTGAAATCAGCCAAAGAATATAAAAATAATTTTTGTAGGCAATAAATATTGATTCTACTATTTGTTAATAAAAATTGCTGTTAACAATTAATTAACATAAAATTGAGACAAACACCACGGTTTACCATGTTCAGGAGGTCAAAATACATCGATTAAAACAAAAAAATTTCTGCGACTCGAATCGGCCACGGGCACCTATCAGCAAAACCTAAATATGTAGGGACTGTGAAGAATGTAAAAAAATAATAAAAAAAATTAAAATCGATAGATTTTGACCTGATCTTCATGATGGTGGTATTTTTTTTTGCTCCGAAACCTTGTTTTGTGTTAAAATATGTCTTTGTACTTTTTGTCAGTTCTCTGAAATTTGCCACAGTTTTTAGAAATAAAATTTACACGAATCAAAAGAGTAATACTCGGACCACACGTCCACAAATTTTTAGAGTAAGAAATGTGTGAAAGACAAGCAAATAAAGACGTTGACATTAGGTCAGCCATGCTTGACAGCAACTATATTGTTATAGTACAAACTGAACACTCACTAATAGCTACTTGAAATTTATCAAAACATAGTTTACGTTATGTATAATACTATGTACGTTATCCCGAAACACAATAGACTACTCTGTTTAAATGCTAAATAACTAAATAAATTATATTTGGTTGTTCGGTCTTAGGTGCTTAAGTTTTATTTTATTTGGATTTCGTATTTAGCTGAATTTTACGGGTCTTTTAGTATGTGTTTAATCAGCGTTATAACTGGCGTTAACGTTTTTTATTTCCTGCCTCAAAAGAGCCAACTTAGTTATTTTTTATGTAGTAGAAGAACATTGTATCAAGACAAATTTTTTTTTTTTCACAAATATAGAGATCGGCTGTCATAAAATGTGATTATTTTTCTACATTGTCAAAAGCATGTGCTATCATGCCAACCTTGTCCATTTACATTATAATTGAAAGTATAATACATCTTTACAGTAAGTATAATATACAGAATTACATTGCTAATGATATTTTGTATTAAAATGACATTGTATACGATTAGGAGATCGCAGCTTATAACTGTTAAGATATTGTTTGCCAGATTTCAGCACAATTATAGTTTGCAAATGCTTGTTTTTTTTAACCATCCGTATTAATCAGTTGATTTGCCTTATTCCTGTAATTGGTACTTTATTCCGAAACCCAATTAATTATTCTCTTCACACTCTTAATTATTGAATAAGTGATCTAGTAATAAATAGTATAAGAGGGCGAGTCTATTTCTTTATTTGGCTGTAGGTACTTGAGTTATATTATATTTTTATTTCGTGTTGAGCTCGAACGTATGAGTCTCCTGGTTCGCTAATGATCACGTTTTATTCTTCTGTGTCTGTCTAACGTAAAGGGGCTGTAAAGTAGCGGCTTTGGCTGGAATCTGTTGATTTCGACAATGGTAGATTTTACGATGTTAGAGGGCTTTGGTGAGAGGCTTTGTCTGTGATCGGAAGAATTTATGTGTTTCTGGCAGAGTTTGGCGAGATAGTGTCTTCCGAATCACTTTGGCAATCTTCAGGCAAACTATAAAAAGAAGTACCGGGTGAAAATTTATATGTTTGGGGGGGGGGGGGGGGGGGAGGGGGGGGGAGGGGACAAAAAGAGGAAAAATAGGGGGGGGGGGGTTAGGAAGGGCCAGTAGATATAAAGTAGAAAATTTATAAGTTTTCAAGGGGAGAGTCGGCAAAACCTAAAAAGTTTCTAACTTTTGGAAAAGTTGTAGGGGTGGGGAGGGGTTAAAGGAGGAGAGTGATTAGGTTGGGTTAAAGGAAGACACAAACAAATGACTATCATACAAAATACGTAAAAGTACAACGAATTTACCCGTGAGTTAAAGGGTGACTAAAGGGAGGGGGCGGGGAATACATTTCATCCAAATCCTACTATCTTTCTATATTATATAGTTAATTCGTGTAGGTCATAAGTAATAGCTCCCCTACGCCCCCACAAACGTTTTTTTACATAATCAAAAGTAAGTTAAAAATAAGGTAAAAATGTACCAATTTTTAATGATTTTCTATAGTAAGTCTGACCCCCCCCCCCCCTGCGCTACCACTCGATTTTTATGATAACTTTGGGATTATATAAGATAACCATTGGTAGCATTCTATTACATGTAAAATAATTTACTTGAAATTATACTTCTATATAATCGTTATGCAGGAAAGTAAATCAATAATTTTAAATGTTTTCCCTTCAAAAATATGTTACGTACGTAAGTTTTAATTCCTATTAAACAAATACTTGAATAAGTTTTTTAACATTTTCTAAATAGATTTCAGTTGCAGCTTTTATATATATTAAGTATTATTTCTTCCATTTTATTAATTTGTTGATTTTAAAATAAATAAATGATTATTTTCTAAATTTTTACACATTTTTCAAAATTTTTTTCAACAAAGTTTTACTTATACAATCTTTTTCTATCATTGGTTTATAAATATGACGACCTTTGGATTAAATACTTAATTTTTATTGCGTCCAATTATTTTAAAATTTGAGCTGGGATCATTACCGAACAAATTTCGGCGGAATCAGCCACATTAAGATACCTAGGGGCGGATTGGCTACATCTACATATATTGTGTGCCAAAAAAGTATAACTTGATACATGGGTGCCTAAGTTTTTTTCAAAGATTTTTCTTACAATAATGCCACTTTTTTCTCGACTGACTAAAAATACACGATTCTACGATTACTTCTGAAATAATTATAATATCCCTACTCTTCCAATAACTTGATTATACAAAACAATAAATAGTTTTGACTTTAGTTATTTGTGTTTCTTTCGGATATTAGGTTAAAGTATATTCGGTTATTCGATTAAAGGAGCTAGAGATTCATATTCATGCTTTTCTTTGAAATTATTTTGAATTAGTGGATTTATTATTTGATAATAAACATTGTAATCGTGCGAATTCAATTGGTGATTTGGTTTAACGTGCGTGGGTTTTGATTTATTTAAATCAAGTATTGTGCTGAAGTGTACGTGTCTACTATCCAGAATGTGTTTTATCTGCAATACTACTGTTAGTCACGTTTTTTATTCTCCGCCGTAGTAACGCAAAGTTTGTTATTTTTAGACGTAGTAGTAGAACATTTAATTAAAACACATAATTTTTTGTTGGACAAATATGGAGCTCACTTGCCCCAAAATCTAATAGGGTTTCTCTGGTGTCGAAAGCATGTGCTATCCAGCAAACATTGTCTGCTTACATCATAGTCGAAATTATATTACACCTATGTAGTAAGTATAATACACGGAAAAATAGTGCTTATCATATTTTGTATGAATATAACATTGTTCCTGATTGGAAATCCTTATCCAATTACGTTTTAGTTATAGTTTGCTAGACTACAACGTAATCATGGTCTGCACATTTCTTATTTTTTTTCCTGTCTAGTTATTTGTTTATATGTGCTTGAATCTCATTTTATTTCAATTACGTATCGAGCTAAAGTGTACGCGTTTCAAGTAAGTATTTGTTTCATCAGCTGTATCAATGACGGTCATGTTTTTTATTTCCTGCCTTAGTACAGCAATATTGGTTATTATTGACGTAGTAGAATATTGTATTAAAACACATGTTTTCTTTTCGACAAATTTAAAGCTTTATGGCCCTAAAATCTAATTGTTCTTCTTTCTTGTAAAAACCATGTGCTATCCAGCAAACCTTGTCTATTTGCATTATGATTGAAAGTACAATACACCTTTACAGTGAGTATAATACACATAATTATGTTGCTAATGCTATTTTGTATTAAAAAGACATTGTATACAATTAGGAGATCTTAGCTTGTAACTGTTAAGATATAGTTTACTAGATTTCAGCACAATTATGCTCTGCAAACGCCTGTTTATTTTTGCACCATCTGCATGAATCGGTACGTCTGTCCCATTCCTGTAAGAATTTCTATTTTCGCTTATACTTTATTCCAAATTTAAATAAAATATTACGTTTATACTCCTAATTAGTGAATAAGTGATCCATCAATAAACATTATAAACGTGCGAGTGTATTTGGTTATTTGGTTGTAGGTACTTGAGTTGTATCATAATTTTTTTCCGTATTGAGCTAGAGCGTACGGTTCTGCTGTTATATTTGCATAGCTATTGTCCTTAATAGTCCTGTTTATTTTTCTGCATCTGACTATTTATTAATCTATTTGTGCGGGAAAAATAAAAAATTCCAAGTTGATGTAAAAGATCAGCTTTGGCTGCATCCGATTGTTTTCGGCAATATTCGACGATGTAAGAGGGCTTTCGTGAGGTGGTTCGTCTGTAATCGAAATTATTCGTCTGTTTTCGACTGAGTTCGGCGATATAGTGTCTCTAGGGTGACTTCGGCCATCTTCATCTATAAAAATAAGCATCAGGTCAAAATTACTACGTTTTTAAGGGGGCGGGGGAGTCGTCAAATCCTGAAAATTTCTTAAGTTCTTGAGAGGGGGCCCAGGTAGGCGGTGAGGGGGGCAGAGGGAGGGGGCAACGAAAAATTGGAAAAATGATTTTTACGTGAAATCTGGGCCTGAGGAAGGGAGTGAGGGGGTTGAGGGGGTCACAAACAAATGACACTTACTCAAAATACGTAAAAATATAACTAATTTACCCGTAATTTGAGGGGCGGCTGAGGGCTGGGGGGGTAGGGTGAGGGGGGTCGGAAGATTTTTACTTCTTATCACTATATATATAGTAATATTTACTAATGCTAACCCCAGATTTCAATATTTTGTTTCCTATGTCTAAATAATAAAAACAAGAATTTAATTTTTTATACACATATGAGTAGTTCCAACGAAATTTTTAACATTTCAATTTTTGATAGAAAAATAAAAAAGTTTCAATGCATGCTAATAAGAATTATTCTTTTCATTTCTATGCTCCGCCAATATAAAGGAAAAATCCGCGTTACTCATGTTTAAAGATACCATTTTCTAATTAGTAACAAATTATTGACAACAATATAAATACTTTATATTTGTGTTATTAAATAATTATCACTGTACGCTTTGGCTTAATATAAGCATAAAATATTGTTACAGTCTTTTCCGTAAGATGCTTCATTTTTGCTTAACTACAAATTAAAGAATTGACTGAAAATCACTATTTGAACTTTACGTAACTCGTAATCGTGTGATTTCTTAATCTTAAATGAACTATAACTTTGAAACAAACGCTCGAATCGAAAAAACTAAAATGTATCATTTCAAGGATTTGATATAAGCTTCAATTTAGGCTTGAAAAATCTTTTTATTTTGCTACCTTTCGGAGCTTTAGCCATTTCGATTATTGCTGAAAAAATTAGATCTGTAAATTTTTCAAGGATTTCGAAAGTCACATAATTTTTTTTCAACACAATTTCTCTATGAAGCCTTTTGATATTATTTTTCTAAGAGTGCAAGGAGTTGTTTACACCAAATAATAGTTACTTTGCATATAAATGAGGAGTGTGCCACTCAAAGTAAACGATTTTAATTGAGAGTTACACGCTAAAGATCGATTTTAAGGTAATATATATACAAAATGTTTGGTAGTACGCTTACAAATAAATAAACATCTTATTTTTTAACTCTCAAAACACATTTATCGCTTTTATAAATTGAAAAAATTTAATGGATTTTTTTATACCGAAAATATCGTTAGTACGTAAATTCTTACAAAAAATGGTAGTACTCAGAAATATGGTTACAACTTCTTTTGGGTAACAGGCACGCTTTCAGGTGTACATTTTACTAAATCTTATATCCAAAATAAAAAATTCCTATGATTTTCATAAAATTCTAGCGATAACTTTTTTTATTGAAGCAGAAAGAAGTAGAATAGTGCCTAGTAACACTTAAAAAGTCACTCAATCGGTACACTTTTGATCCAAATACTAATGCACCTTAAATAGCTTTTGCTCAAAAAGAAGTGTTGAATATATGTAACGGAATACTTTAAATTATATATTTATGAAAGTTTAACTTATTTAAAAACATTGTCTAAATTGATCAGTAACACTTATTTTCAAAGTTCGGTGGTATTATTCATATTTGTACAAACATAGAAAACTAAAGCGATCTCATGAAAACTCGCTTTAAATTCGAATAAAAATAGTCAACATTTGAAATAAGTCAACTGATTTATCAAATGACTGTTACTTATTTAATACTGATAATGATTCTATTTGGTATTTTTGGTTGATATTTATACATGTGTATATGTTTATAATGTAGAGGCAATCATTATTTTTACAAATACAGTTATAAGCCTTATTTTTAAGTATTTTTTAACATTTTAAAATCGATTATAGAGATAAGATTATTATAATATATCATTGTAAAATTCTTCCTTAATATTTATAATTCTAATTTTTTCATCTAATTTAATTTCCATTTATAATATAGAATTTTATAAACTTCTACATTTTCTCTTGTTGTTTTTAAACTATTGAAAATGCATATCCCCTTGAATCAATACTAATTTTAAATCAATAGAATATAATACATAATTGATAAAACATACTTTGACATGTAAGAATCTCTTACGTCATTAATATAACATTACAATCTATATTGCGTAAGATATCATTGAACTTTCAATCTTTACTCTGTAGTGCCTTATTAACCTACATAAATATCTTATACATTCATATAAATCCTATACCTCCTGCACATCTCACTATTATCATTTAATCACATATTTACGACTAATACTATCATTATTATCTAATTTGCTGGTTTCTTTTGCTCTTTACATAGCAATATGTGCTCTACAATGTTTTTTTTTCTCTTATTGCAGAGCCTACAATCCATTACATTAAAACTATAAAAAACACAGTTATATGTTTTTCTTTTTGCTTCATTTTTCTCTTTCTGATCTAATCATTTTTTTCATATTCAAGGGATTAAAGAGTTGTCAATTACTATGTGGTTTTTCTGTATCTCCTGATTGACAAAATTTTTCCTTTCCTTTGTAAAATCATCGTTGATTTTCTTAAGTTTACTTATCTTTGTTGCTCTTTTTGTAAGTCCTATCGTTTTCCCATCCTCTACTTTTTAACATACGACTATCTTTTTTTGGCCTATATCGTATGATTTTTATTGATAAAGTCCGTTAATTCTTCTACAAAGCATGAATAAGGCTTCTGGCTCATGTCCATTTTTATTATATGCAAAAAGTAAGTTTATTTCTTTTTTCTCATGCCGTATTCGAGGTTTACTCAACCTGCCTCTAATTCTCATATTTATGCAGATGTGCTCGCATTTAAACTTAAGATGTTATTTGTAAATCTGAATTTATTTTTTCTCCTTTCGTTTTTCTTTTTTATTACCAAATCCATGAAAACCCTGCCCACCTTTAATCTTTATACATATTTTGTGTTTTTGCATTTTAAACTAACTTTATATTTTGAATCTGCCTTCTATTTTTTTAACATATTTTTTTTCTGTTGCATACGCAAGTCTTCGCTACGTATGTGCAATGTAATTTTATTATTTGATCCATGAAAAATAATCTTTGATTTAACTTTTCTACTTTATCTCTTTTGATTAAGCCTAAGACTACTTTGACTGTCCTTTGCTCCCGAACAGTAGTTTTTTCTTCGCACCACGAATATTCTTTGTTAAAAACGACACTTAAGGGTCCATGTCTTATTTTTAAACTTTCAATGCATGCAATTTAAATTCAAACAGATCTCTTTATATTCCTTCTTTATTCCCAAAATATAACATTTACTTTTTTTTTTATGTTGACGTTCAGTATATTTTTTGTACTATATTTATCTAAGTCTTTTTGCATTTTGATTATGTCTTCAAAATGCTAGGCACCTTAAACAACGTCATTAGATAATTTGAGACAGTTACTTTTCAGTTCGCCTACTGTTCACCTCCTGTATTATTCTAGATCGACTTATCGCCTATTTTTTAGACAAATTAACTTAAAAGTACCAGGCTTCATAAACACCCTTGACTTTTTTCTTTCATGGTTTTGAATGAATTCGTTAGCCCCTGGTCGTGATTAACTGTTTTTTTTTGTATATTTTTAGATTTTTTTAAACATTTTTGTCATTTGTATACTTACTTCTCTTAAATTTATTTCAACCCGGAATGTTTCTCTATTAATGTTATCAAATTCTTTTTTAAAGTCTACAAACAAACCATATAATTTATTGATGACCTCATCTAGTTTACTTTCAATTTAATTATTTAGTAGAAGGATATAATATCTTGTTCTTCCTTTGGTTCTGATGGCAGTCTAACTTCATTTTAATATTTTTACTACTCTAGCGATTTTTTCACATTTTCGGCGATTTTAATGTCTTAAATCTTGTATGTTAGATTTAAAAAGCCACTTCTCTGTAGTTTTAACGTCCTTTTGCTTCTTACCTGCTTTGAGAATTTAATAGATTCTTGCTATTGTCCACGCTTATATAGTATATGTGTTAGTCTATAAGCTATGAAGTATGTTGGTCATATCAATCATCCAAATAATTTGCAGATTTTTAAGGATGGTCGGGAGTTGTATGAAAATACAGAGATCACTACAAAACTTTTTGAATTTGTTCTTTAAAGTGTCCTGAATCACCATGAATTTTTTCAGTATTTTTTTTGGGTCATTTTTTTTAAATAAATGAATGTCAAAGTTGAGCTCTTTAACATACGTTCTTATGGGACTTAACCTCAAATCATCTTTTGACATAGACAAAAATCTTTTAAAAATGCA
>JAPYYV010019977.1:0-10593 GCA_030522625.1 Copidosoma aretas
GTCCCTAACAAAAAAAAAAAAAAAAACTGAACCCTCCTCCCGTAGTTACGAGCAGGCACGCATAACAGGATCAACGCGCTTTCGGCGCAACCGGAATTTCCATAAATCTCGCGAGCTTCGGGGTTGAAGACAGCGCTCGTTTCGTCGGGCCCTGCACTGCGCGCTCTGCATTCGCAAAAGCGAGGTAGCTTCGTGCACGCGTCAGAGCTCGACGAATTTACGACTCTCGTGGGGAAACTGCTCCTTCGAAGGCGCAGTGGGTAGGGAAACGAACGGGAGTTAGTTCGAGGAAGGGGACAAAATCGCGGGGCAGTTTATGAGTTGTGCACCTGCAGTTGCCGTGCTTTCGTGTGTGTATATGTATATGGGCACGTAGTGTAAACGCGCGTATGTAAGTGCGTGGTCATACGTATAATATATACATGCAAGCGTCGCTCAGCTTGGGTTTCACTCTCACTTCGTCTATACGTGTTACGAGCATTAACCCTGTCTGTACGTATATGCAAATATATAATACGTACGAGCCGTGTGCGCGAGCGGGCACGTAATCGCGAGCGCGTGCGTTTTATTCGGCGCGCCAAAGTGAAACGAATCTTAAATCGACCCGAGCGCTGGACTTACTTTATACGGTTCCGCTCTGCACGGGAGGGGAAAATTTTCACGTCCATTGGGCGCTGCTGCCGTCGTGCGGGGAGATATAACGGGGGAGAGGAAGGCGGGGAAGGACTTTCGTTTTGCCGTGTTTTTTTTTACGTGAAAAGTAGGAGGAGGAGGAGGAGGAAAAGGCGGAGGTAGGCTAAAGGTCGAGATGTAGATTGTCCACGTGGGTGATTTTTTTGCAGGCCTTACTAGGCTATTATTGTGTTTCTTGCGGTGAGTGTGTCCGATGGGCAGTTGTTTGTTGAATTATCTAAATGGGGACCATGAAAGAGTTAACTGCTGCAACTTCTAAGTGTATTATAGTTATTATTATTTTAGTTAGTATTATTATTCTTATTATTTATCATGTGTATTACATAGTATTATTTTTGAAAGTTTATGCTACACTTTTGATCGTTTCGTTTGGATTTTCAATGCTCTTGCTTTTTTAATCTTCAATTATCTTTATTAAGATACCAGAATAACTACAAACGGGTACATCTTAATACCTTTGGCAGTTTGTTGCGATAATTAACTTGAAGATCTTTCAAATAAATCAATAAAACCATTAGCAGCGTCCATCAACATGGTTCCCGCTGTACTACTAACAGAGCACTGAGAAAATAAAAGCACGAGTTAATAACCAAATAGTTTTCAACTTTTCTTAGTACTGCTGAGCACCAAGCGTCTCCATTGTTTCGTCTGTTTTACAGCAAAATTGTATATGTATCGAGCGGAAAAAATAAAATCTACAAAAGTCCATCCATAAAATATGTATCCGGATTCACAAACCAACAACAAACGAGCCCGCCACCTCGGACGAATATTTCAACGATCGAACGATCCAAGACTGTCCAGAAATCCCAAACGACCCGACATTTTTCGTAAAAAAAACAAGAAAAAAAAAAAAAAAAAAACTACAACATTAACACCAATCTCAACGAGTCACAGTGAGCCAGCACCGAAGCTAGCTATCGCAGACCCAGATCGGATCGCACATACTGTTCTATATATTATAACCCATACTCACATCCACGGTAGACACTTTTCTTTATGATCCACTAGCTCTCGCAGTCAGCCGCTGCACAGTACGTACACGCGCGCCCAACATCACGATTGCGCAACGCGCGACCACTGTACGCGGTAATCATACATATATATATCGGGACGGAAAATTGATTGCACTCGGTCCGGGGCTCGATTTTTCCCCCGCCACTGTTCACGCGGTATATACTCGAACAATCGGGCCCCTTTGAATGAAAACAGTGCACCGCGCAACGTGAGAAAATAATACGCCCGAGTACACGCGGATCCTCCGAATCAGGCGCGCGTCGAATTACAATTCGATATTATCATCGCGCGCGCCGGTTCCTCGTCGTTGTTATTCGCGCAGAGATTTTTTTTTCGCTCCGAGGAGCGCGCGCCCATGGGAAAGTCGTCGCGGGAATCGATACACGCCGGACACATTCCAGTCTCTCTCTCTCTAGCGGCGCGCTACCGTAATGCAATAATTATCAATTAATTGTTACACGCAACCACTGCCGCTGCTCACGCATTATATATTAGACACGACCTCTTTCGCTACGCGCTGCTGATATCCTGCACACGCGCGGTTAATACACAGCGGCTGAAAAGTCATGCTCTGGGGTCATTTGATTTTTGCATATTTGTGTATTTGACGGTGTGATATCAGCTGAATGTGGTATGTATAGTTTCGTTTTCATGCCAAGGATACAAAGATCATACGAAGATTATGAAACTCGATCGTGATGAAGTTCGATATTTTACGTCATGCATGGATCGTCAAATGCGGGAAGAATGTTTTGTTTCTTGAATTCCGTATTCTGTATATTTACAATTTTGAGGATCCAAGGGTAAAAGGACGCATTGTTGGTATATTTTTGAGATCATAAAATAGAATTAAATTTTACAGTCGATAAAATAAAAACTGGTTCAAAAATATACAATACACTGTTAGTACAATTGTCGATAAAATAAAGAATTGCAACAATGTACAGTTCACGATCGAAACAGTATATACACAGCACTTGCGTTCTGCTCTTCGTGGCTCTAGAAAGTTCGAAATCCATCAGAGAACCATTGACAGTGATCCTTTAGAAATACGAAAATCCGATCTCATTGGAACTGTCACTCCCTTCCCCAACAACGGTCCCGAAAGTGCGCAACAGCCGCGAAAGCGTATTCAAAACTCGTTTGGTGCTTATTTCGGGATACACTTTCGGCAGTTCTTATCTGTTGCGGATGAAAAGGAGAGGGGGGGAAAAAAACGACGTCTTTGCGTGCGCACGCACAGTTCTCTTATACTCCGACCAATTTCGAGCATTCGGTACGGGTTATTACTTATTCAACGGCATGCCCGAAGAACTAATGGACCCGAGAGAGCATTCGGTGAATCGGAAGGTTTATTCCGGCTCGGAGTTATGTTGATTTTATCCGGTCGTTTGCGAGAGCTTGGAAAATATTATTACTATAGAAGGGTATCGCGTTGAGTTACTGAATTGCATACTGCTATGGCAAGAATGTTACGTTCCGGGTGATAAAAGTTTCGACGTTTTTATACGCTCGATGGAAAATTAACTTGTAATGGACTTGGAGACACACATAAAATTAATGACTGCACTCCGATCGAGTGGACACGTTATTATGGTAATGTACTTTTTTAATGTAACAATGGAAACAGTAATAAGGAAAATGGTAAAATAAATATTTTAAAATATGCAGTTGCAGTTGAGAGATTACTCGTACATCAATTTTTCTTTTGTCTTTTGTAACTAATGAAATTAGTTCTAGTACATCTAGGTTGCAACAGCTGGAATTAAAAAAAATTAAAAGCCTTTTGTTGATTACCATGAAAAAAAAAAAACTAACCGAGTTTTACACAATCACTTGACACTCATGCAGTGCACGTACTCTGAAATTTCTTCGATTAAATTTAGTGCAAATTTTCATACGCTTTAAAAATGAGATTTTTTGAGCTCCTTGTTCTTATAGTCCTTAAATTTTTAATGAAATCAAATAATTCTACGAAAAATAAATACCCTTTTCTTGAGATTAATTCTACGTACAATAACAATAGTATTGCTACGGGCCTAGTACCTATTTATTCGGTAAGTGATTCACAGACAGCGGCATAATTATTTTGTAGATTTTCAGACCCATCGATATAAAAACTTGTTTCTAGAATGCAATGCAATATTTTTGCTGGAAATTATTATTTTTAATATACAATGCCTAACAAAATTTATTTTCACAACACATAGTGCAATATATTTTTGGAAAACAGAATTTGTTAAAAAAATTTTGAACAAGTATATCAAATACTTTCTATAAATACTGTTTACTCATTTTTCCTCGAAAATTTGTTCAAGTATTTGAAAAAGTAGCTATGCCCACCTTTAGTGTTGGATAAAATATTGATTTGATACTAACGTAAATGCATAGTGAATATTCAAACGATTGTTTTTGTCTTTTTTTCAGGTTAACATACTGAACAAATGCTTTCCACAGAAAAACGAACCGATAATAGTAATAGATAACCCCTCCCATACCGTCATGGATGTACTACACTCGCAGAGTAACGTAATAAGCCTGATCGGACTGACAAAATCCGACAGCATCGAAAAATACTCCCACAGAAAAATTCACTACAAACTCGATCCGAACGACGCCCTCTTTTTGGCCCGTCCTGCCCAAAAATTCATAATCACCGAAGTCGACGTCGAATCACTGACCCTCACCCTTCACAAACTCAGGAACTCAATCTGGTGGAACCAGCACGGCCACTTTGTAATCGAGAACACTGTGGCGACCAACAGCTGCGGGAACGCACACTCCTACCTCGAAACGGCATGGAAATTCGAAGTACTCTCGATCATATTCCTATGCCGCGACTCTAGCCACTCTAGCTTCGCGTTCACCTACAACCCCTTGACCGATCTTGTACCCAGTGTATGGCAGATGAGTCAGCGTCGGACCCAAGCCAACGGACACCCCTTTGCGATATTTCGGAAAGCTTACAACGCATCGGAAGGTACATTATATTTCAACGCAACAACCTGTTTTCCGCTCACGGATTTGTGAAACTGCGCTAGTCCTTGTAGTCCCAACGTTTTCGAATCAATCCCAATTTACGCGTGCAACGCTTTTTGAAATGTAACTCAATAAAAATTAATAAATATACATGTCTAATCAATAAATGCATACTAATTTTGTTCTTCATGAAAGCTCAAACTGAAATTCGTTCAATTTGCCAGTTTCATTTTTATGTAACAATCAACGATCCCAACTTGATAGTGAAATCACCGCTGTGTTGAGTTTCAAGCTCCACCACATTCATTATCTACTTCAAAAAAGGTTCCGCACTTCAACGAATCCGCATTGTACAGCGCCGACTCTAAATTCCAGATATCTCCTGGACCTGTGCCACGGTCGCCTTCGACAAAACCTCGACGCTCGGAGGCTTTCCGATAAACATCGTGGAATTCCCCCTGGACAACGTCAACCCCTACGAGCCCGCGTCCCGGGGCCTCAAGGTCCGCGGTTTCGCCGGCAGACTCGCCGACATCCTCTGGACGCGGCTCAACGCCAGACTGAACCAGACGATCGCCGGGCCCGCCGAGCGCGGGACGATCCTCGGGACGATCGCCGAAAACCGGCACCCCGAGCGGCCTGCTGCGCGACGTTCTCCGGGGCAGGTACATGCTCCTCAACTCGGAGCACCAGCGCGACCTCTGGCCCAACGAGCTCAACTTCCTCGTCCCGTCGGGCGTCTGCTACGTGACCCGCAGGCGCCGCATCGACCCGACCCGCGAGATGTTCTCCCCGCGAGCCTGGCTGGGCCTCGCCGCGCTCCTCGCGGTCGCCGTTCCCGTCCACGGCTACGTCCTGCGCGAGCCCGTCCCGGCGGTCGTCCTGGACATCCTGCGGGCGATCGTGGGCACGGGGATGATCCGCGCGCCCGCACGACGCGGTCCGCAGCGGGCCGTCTACGCCGGGTTCGCGTTCGCGCTCATGGGGGCGAGCTTCTGCTTCCAGGGCAAGCTCAGCGCCCTGCGGACCGCGCCGGAGTACTCGCGCGGGCCGAGCGAGCCGGGGGACCTGCGCGGCTACGTCGTTTACAGCGAGGAGCAGTACAGCCAGCGCCTGTTCGGCCCCCCGGTGGCGGGGAGGCTCGAGAGGATCGGGGGGAGCGGCGAGTGCATCGGGCGGTTGGGCTCGAGGTCGGGGATAGCGTGCGCGATCGACTGTCTGACGGGCAGGTTCATC
Organism: Copidosoma aretas; assembly: GCA_030522625.1. Lineage (NCBI taxonomy): Eukaryota > Metazoa > Arthropoda > Insecta > Hymenoptera > Encyrtidae > Copidosoma > Copidosoma aretas. The sequence goes on from JAPYYV010019977.1 coordinate 5,926, forward strand.
AGGGTGCCCAGGAGTAACGTCTACAGCGTGATGGAGGACAGGGGCAGCAGGAGGTTCCTGGTCTACCTGTTTCGGGACGGCTTTTGTCTGCGCGAGGCGCTCGCGCGAGTGCACCGGAGGCTGTTCGACTCGGGGATAGTCGAGTTCACGAAGAGGAGGGTCGTGCACGGGTTGTTCCTGGAGCAGCAGAAGGGGGACGATTGGGCCGGGGACGAGGGGGGTGTCGTTACGTTGAAGAGGATGCGGTTCGCGTTCAAGTTTTTGGCCTGCGGCCTGGGGACGGCTGGGGGGGTTTTTTCGGCCGAGCTGCCGGTTAGCTGGGTCAGTGAGAGAGTCGCGAGGAGGTTGGTCGGGATGGTGGTGGTTTTGTGAGGTGGGTTAGAAAGAGAGGTGGTTCGAAAGAGCGAACAAAGCGCCAAAGGGCGAGCTGTGCATACCAGCTGAGATGTACATGTATATTCTCGAAAGAAATTTCAAAGTCTGTCTTCTTTCTTTTATTCGTACAATTTCGCAAACCTCTAATGAAGGTAGTGAAAAATAATCAGATATTCGAGCATCCTCTATTCATGAATGACGATACCTTGGAAACACATCAGGCTTTAGTCTTCCATTTAAAAAAAGTTGAAAAAATTAAATTAAAAAAAAAAAAAAAAAAAAACATCAGGAAACTAAAAAACAAAAAATACCGAAAACGATTTCGAAATTATTTCTAAATCTGTTTATTTGAGGTAGAAGTAAGCCAGCAAAACAGATGATGTCCAAGAAAAAATTGGGCCTTGAGGTTTCTTGAAAACACATGTAAATTGAACACTTGTTTACTCAACTCGTAAGCTTCAAGAAGACTTTGAAATCCAAAAAAAGAGAAAGTTATTTTCTTCGTGAATAAATATAATAGCAGATCTCTCAATTTTTATGTAAATTTATTTAATGTTATTTTTGTAAATAATACTTTGAAAATCCGTAGACTGAAGCAGTCAAACGAGTGTACGCGTCATTTATCGTTTTATGAGTCTTATAGGTAATGGCTGTATGCTTTTGTAATGGGAAGAATATTAAACAACAAACTGACTTTTATTTAGTGCGATACACCATAATTTGAAAGAACTAGAATAAAGCAGAAATTTTGAAGATTCGTATAGTATTTTTTATACAAATAGTTTGATTTGCTACGTATGTCTTTAAAGCTGTTATTGGTGTATCCCATTACAACCTGTGTTAAAAGACAATACTTAAAACTAAATTATCTGAAAAACTAGTCCCGTTACCCTAACTTTAAAAAAAGTTTAATAACATGAACAAATTTAATATACAACATATTTCAAATTGAAGAAAATTTTTTGATTTGTTAGTAATGACGGATTTTATACCTAAACTGATATGAACGTAATCTTGGCAAGTAATAAAAATTTACGCTAAAAGAGACGCAAAGACGATCTTTATTGTAACGGAAAATAATGAAACGTGGTATGTGTAAATGAGAAAAAAAATTGACCACGATCTATTCACCATTAGTGAACCAAAAGATTCCAACCATTTTTGCAAACAAGGTGGGAGATGTTTTCGAAAAAGTACCTCAATGGACTTAGTGATAATTCTCGAACCCACAGTTTCCCCATCCGATGCAACGAGCGTCCATTCTCGTGTGCTTTGCTCCACTTTTTCTTGAAAGGAAAAAAAAAAAAAAAAAAAAAAAACAACAGCCCCGGCCGCCGCACCCCCCCCCCGCCCACATAAAAAATCCACCCGTCGCACGGACCAAGCCGCTGTTGCGAACCGTCGAATCGCGAGGATTTTCGGCCCCGCACCGCGCACCGAACGATATGCACCCAGCACGGCAATGGACCATCAGCCGGAGCGTCGAACCGACCATCGGCGCAGGGGAAAGGCGGGCAACGTTACGGGCACCTCGTATATTACATGCACTCCACAGGCGGGCGGTCTGTTGTACTATACCGCAGGAGTCAAGGCTGACGCGCGGGCGCGGTGTGCACGTAACGCCACCGCCGAGCCGAGCGTACCTACATGCATGTACATGCATACGCAATACACACACGCTCGCCCTTCCCCCGTTTCGGCGGCACTTTCCCGTTCGCTCGCGCGGACTCCCGCAGGCCGTATACGTATGTGCACACTTGATAAAGCTCTCCGCGGCGCTACGGTGCGATGCCTGTACCCTGTAGCCACCCGGCTCTTCGACGCGGCGCCGCGGAGAAAGGGAAGGTGATGGTGTGGTATATACGTATAGGAGTACGGCGCGGCGAAAAAGGAGCGGGAGCGCTGATACGAGCACGCACGTAAAGTCCTGTAATCGCGCGCGCGGCTACTATATGGACTGCGCGTGGATGTTGGGCGCATTGTAATGGGCTGGCCGAGTCCGTAGTGTGTTACGAGCATATTCGTCGCCCGGGAGGGACAAGGTACTACCTCGTTGTGGGAGTCAAAAGGTGCTATCTCGGCGCTACAGAAAAATGGTTGTGTCTCGGGTCAGCAGATGAATAATCGACTGGCATTTTAAATGCACCGAGAGATATAGAAGACATTTACTTATTCTCGCAAATCCGAAATCATTGGCCGAGATAGCACCTTTTTAACTCAAAAACCAGATGGTACCTTTCTCAGCGCAAAGTCGACATAGTACTCAGGCGACGATGTATGGTACATATTGTTGAAATCGGCTGATAGGGAAGATGATCTCTGTTTTTACAGGTGCGACGATGATGTTTGGGCGGGGTGAAAATTTTTCTTCTCACCACACAGTTTTCAAGACGCAATACTAATTGCACTCGAGAAGCGAGCACCGATTGAAAAATCAAAGAAGAACGATCCAAAGACAAAAACGTGCAGCCGCACGATCGTCGGTGGACCCACAAAAGTTACAATCACCCTTCTACGCCGAGCTCTCGGCTATAACGGCAGTCAAACGCAAAGATGATGAATATCCCCGCGTGTACCCAGCCCGCAGTCCTCGCGCCCGTATAGACGCGTGTGTAAATACGGTATTTAATATCTCGCAGCTCCGATCGACCCATGCGCTCGGCGCCGATAGAAGATAACGTGCCGCGCTCGACCGATCCGATCCGATACACAGGCGCCGTACTGCGCGAGTATCGGGGCCGTATACGATATTATACATCCGCGTACGCTGCGCGGTGAGTGCATAGAGCACACGGGGTACGAATACTACGTATATGGGCTAGGTCGTTCGCGACATTAAATTACGCGCGGCGCTCGCTGGCTCCTCGTGCATAATATTATACGCACATGGGTACACAGGAGTTCACTCGGGAGTTCACGTGTACGTATATTATGAAATTGATGCTGGAAGATGTCGTGCAAGCAGAATGTATGTGATGTGTGGACTAGAATCGGATGCGAGTAGCCGATTAAGTGCGCGTATAGATATTTTTGTGGGTAATGAGTTTGTTCATGAGAGAGCTGGATCGAGTTGACGGCACGTTTTGCTTGATCGGTGAGCGACTACTGGTGTATAATATGCTAGAAGGGCACTGTAGCGAGTTTTAAAGATTTGGATTAGTTTTTTCAGCGCGTATGCGTCGACGAAACAATTGGGAATTCGAGGATTTTTCTTACCACACGTTTCTCAAACGAATGATGCGTTTTGAGGCACGAATGCTGCGCACAAAAGGGTAAACAGTATGTAAATCGTCTATTTTTGGTGAAAAATAAAACTGACATAGGCGTAAAATCCGAATATTTCCTACGATGTGCCCTCAAGTATAATGTGTGGTTACAGTCATGTGAACAGACTATCCCAAATAGTTTACAAAACTATGATTATCATACAATTACGCTCTTATCCCGTAAGGACACTACTAGCGGGTTAGCATAAGAAAATACTTCAAACATCCAACAAACTATTCCAATACGGTTATCCACCAAATTAGCCTGCTTATTTAGACCTATGTCAGTTGTATTAAATGCGCTTGCAATATACAAAAAATACACCTATGTGGATGAGCTGTTCATCAAATTATCATTATTCAGTATGAACGGGAAAAGCAATCTTGAAAATTCTATTGAAATCACAAAAGACTTTATAGTCTAGAAATTTGAACCGGACCACATAAATCTCGACAATTTATAGAAAAACATTTCTATGCCACGAGCCGTAGCCAGAATTTTCTCAACATTTTTTGATAGATAGTCGCTTGGGAGGAAAAAGGTACCAATTCAAAAGAGCGCTAAGAAAGGTACCGATTCGTCAGAGGTCTAAAACAGGTATTTTATGCACACAAGAGGATAAAATCTTAATATTTTCAGCCAACATAATTGTTGTTGTTCCCCTAGAATTATTTTCGTCAAAAAATATTAAGATCTTTTGTCCATAAAAATGCCTCTTATAGTGCTCGGCTTAATTGATACCTTTCCAATAGCTTTTTTGAATCAGCACCTTTTTCCTCCAAGCAACGAGATACGATCTCGTGCAGCAATGAGTTTTTACGCTTAAACATGAACAAATAGTACATTACGTCACTAGGGCAGAAAGTAAAAAAAAGAGCGCCCGAAGGGCACGCTTGTTTTACTTTTGTGTCCGAGTCTCGTATAATGTTTTTCTTGCCGAGGGCGCAAAGTGCAATTTTGCGCCTGTGGGCACACTTTGGGCCCGCGAAAATACTTTGCGCCCTAGGGCAGAAAAAATTTTGGGCC